>DWMZ01002354.1:0-14262 GCA_018249855.1 Eueides tales michaeli | reverse complement strand
GGAATAAAAGCGCAGCGTTTACTTCCGTCACATAACACGAAATGCCTCTAGAATTTGACATTACGCGAGGAACGGAACTGTCTTAATGGGAACGGAGTGTCTAATCACTAGGTCACTAGGTACTCCTTTGCCTACCTTAACATATGTATAGATTCATTATAAAACTACTAAAATTACAACTAAAGTCAAGTCTAGAATTGTAAAATCGATTAGTCCTCAATAACCTCGTCTACATTCAATTAATCCAAACTTTAAATGATCCATTGAGATCACTAATTTGAATTTTGTTTTGGGAAACAGCCGCAAGTAAATTCCATTAACAATTTCGATCAATATAAGGAACAATATTAATAACTTGAATTGAATTTTCTCCTAGCGTTGTCGGTCTTTTGTTTCTATTAGAGATAATTAAGAGAATGTTTTAAGTTCCTTTTGTTGGTACTCCTTGTTTAATGTCGACGTGTAAGAAGGATTTTAGGTGATGTAAATAATTATTTACCAACTATATTGTAGAAGTCAGATTGTTCTCGAATGTTCTGACTTTCCTCTTCTTAGCCTTCACGCTGTATCCCGCATATATCAGAGTAAGCAGAGATAACTTATTGTTACCGCTATCTATACTTTCCTTGTGCTTGTATTAAGATATATATTGTTGAGTGGTGGATTCAACGCGCTAAGCCGACAATTTAATAATGTGTTATATCTTTAACAAAGTTTAATGTAGCACGGAAATTAAAGAAACTAGTGTTAAATAACTTATTTTCTATGTATAATTGAGTGAGAATACTTTTTTATGTATTATTGAGTGTTACCTGCAAGTCTTAGTGTAAGCTCAAGTGTTGTGGTTTCAAATATCACTCAATGGAATGTTTTTTTTATTATTTATTAACTCTGATAGCACAATGTGTTAATTTCTGACTTAATTTATTTAGTGTCAAAATAATTGACTCCATCAGTCTTTGATGATGATGATTTGTATAATAAAGCGGGAAGGTAAGACATAGAAAATAATCAACTACATAGGCTACATCTTTCGATGACTATTCTACTAATATTTTAAATGTGAATTTTGGTGATGATCGATGTTTTTTTAACGTTTATGTGAAAACTAGTAAACGGATTTAGATAAAACTTTGGTGTACACAATGCAATTTAAGTAAAGATTTTGTATAATTTGGTTTTAATGTAACAATAAATTTAAGCGGGCGAAGCCACGTTTCGGTCGCTAGTTTCAGATATTTTTTTTGATTAAAAATAAAAATTACAGTATTCTTCTTACACAATAACAAAGCCTTATCCAGACCATTCAACATTCCTTTACCGTATATCCTAAAAATATAAAAAAAAATCAAAGAAAATAATATTACACTAAGAATTTCGCCCGCTATTGGAAATATACTAACGTTTGATGTCACAATTGCTATCTATTGAACATCGTCAGACGGGAACGAGAAATATATAAATACATATATATGAGAACCAATGCAACCAATCATATAAGTCATTAATTCAATCAATTTACTTGATTAATACAAGCCATTAATCAAGTAAATTGATTGAATCAATGACTTCTATGATTGGTTGCATTGGTTCTCATATATATGTATTTATATATTCACATCGATTTCATTCATTTTTTTAAGTTTAAGGACTCTAAGCTATTCAATTATGAACATGATCTTGTGGGATTGAACCTACAACCATGATGATTTTCTCAATTTTATTTACCATTCTTAGAATTCCGTACCCTAAGAGTGAAACGAGACCTCATTATTAAGTATTTGCTATCCATTTCTCAATCTGTCTGTTTTCCATCTGTCACCAATGTGTAACATTATGAACTGTAATAGTTTGGCAGTATCGTTTTATATCAAGGTAGATTAATATTAATATTACAAGAAAAATCATTATTTTACCATTTTATAGATTATGATATTCCTTACTACCTTTTTTTACCTGATATTAGCTTCATACTATTATTAAAAAAACACTTTGTGTGGGGTTTACCTTAGATTAGCTTAACGCTATTTCCCATATGTAGTAGAGTAGCCGAATTTAACGTCGAGCTTTGCCTTTTACAAGAAAACTCGGTGAGAAAAATGAAAATAATTAATTCCCCCGAGTGGGAATCGAAACACACTCTGTTACGTTTACAGTCATATGCATTCAATTTCTGCGCCACGACGGCCTCAAATGCATCTAATGCTTTAAATTGCTCCATGGTCAGATAATAAGCTTCGTATACAATAAAGCTCGTTTAAAACAAGCTCGATACATTAAGCTTACTCTAGTTAAAGGAAGCACTTAAAATATTACGTTTCGTATAAAGTGGGGTATAAAATGTCAATATAAATAAGGAGAATGTAGCTTTTTTATTCTTATTGTACGAATTGTCTTTTAGATACATCATATGGCACTTCGCGATGATTGTGGATTCGGTTCCTCTTCGAGGAAAAAAATAATTGTATATTTTGATTAGCTTTATATGCACGTTTTGATACATAAAGCACTTTTGAGCTTAGTGACGGCGCAAGTGCTCAAGCGTGCCATTGCAATTGTAACAGGTCGTGGATTCGATCTAATATTTAATATTTCATTTCCTCTAGTGGAAGTCGAACCTATAACTTGTCCCGTTTACAGTCGCCTTGCGATATGATAGGTCAAATAAAAAAGAATTTATATTTTTAGAAATATCTATGTACTCGTACGTTGTAAGTTACCGCCGATGGCGGGACAAGGGTTTCGCACTTTGTTGCTCCCTGATAAAATACTGCTAAGTACTTTTTAGGTAGCCGAAATATTTTACTTCAAGATATAAAGCGAGGTTTCATTTTGGCAAACTCTATACAAGATCAAATCTGTGGCTCTCTTTTCTTCTATCTCTGACGATATTTATTATATATTTTATTTGATTGTAAGCACGATTATTTTGTATATGATTTTCCCTCTGGAGAATGAATGAGGCCTGTCGTGGCTCAGGGCCACAAGCATGTTACTGTAAACGCGACAGGTTGTGGGTTCGATCACCACTTGAGGGTGAAATATTATATACATGGGCTTATTTCTATAAGTAATTTCTTCCAACCAATCAACCAAAAATATGGATACGTAAATGAAACTTTATGTTAATGGCTCTAACTCTCGGCTAAAATTAACATCGTGTAACATAAAACCTACCTCTCTAGATCTTCGCAGGTACCTTGTGTTAGACTGTGCCAACCTCTAGATAAATTTACTATCTGTACGTAGTTGTAGGATGTAGACTACCCCCGGGAAACAATGATCTCTAAGAATATCTTCACTCCAGGGTACTCCTTGTTGATCAGTTAATTTATCCTTATTTTCTATTGGTATCGTTTTAACTTTACTGCTGCTGTAGGTTTAGCATAATCTGGACTTAGTTGTAGAAATACTTTTCGACGTCATATCGCTCATATCGAAAAGAAAGGATACGAGAAGCAAATAGATGAAGAATTGCATAGATAGGGTAAACTAGTCATTGTGTTTATATCTACGAGTACCCTCGAGTTATCTTTAAAATTGAGAACGCTGCCTTGTAGCTTGTAGTATAAAGGGTTACTACTTAGTTAATATATTTTCGAATGAAGTGGCTCATATAATAATTATCAAACTTCACTTTAAATAAATTTGTTTGTTTTATTGTTTGATCATATAAAATATATTTAAATTAATTCAGTTCAGTTCTTTATGGATGGCGTTTTGAGCGTGTCAATCGAGCACAATTTCGCCATTGTACAGTAAATCTTTTAATTTTATGTATGTCTGAGTTATAATTGTATATTAAAATTATAGAAGTTAAGATACATTACATTTTTTTTATATCTATTAAGAAGTATTTACATGCCCTGACCATCTAATGGAAATAATGAAAAATTGTGTAGAAGCAATACTAAGTATACACATGACACATACTTAGTACCCGAAGAACTGACTGCAGGTACAGTGTGTTACATCGAAATAATCTGTACCTACCGACTATCTCAGTTAATAGATTGTCTTATAGTTCCTTTGATTTTAAATCACAGTTATTGAGATTAACGCGTTAAAATAAAAAAGAACAGCTTTATAATATTAATTTAGATTTCAGTCTGGTACAACTAATATGTCAGTATAAAATAACTCTTCCCCTCGTATATATTTATGACATTGTTGGCAGACATTAAATCAAAGTAGGAGATTCATTGGCCATTTCGAAGTTTTAGCGGGCTTGTATCTTCGAGGCCTCCAACGAATTGGATCGTATCCAAATAGTTTCGCAAAAGTTCACGAATGCAGCGCCAAGTACAATATATTCAATTTGTAGTCCGACCGTTAAGTAATTAGGTGAGGCTAAGTGGAGACTTAAAGGATAAAAGAGGGGTAAGAGCTATATGGGTTTTATTTTTTGGTTTTATGTGCTTTGTCTTTGATTTGACTTTTACGCTTTTAAATTTTATAGACATAATTAATATATGTCTGTTATATTATATCATGTTACGTAGCTTCACGCTATGTACCGTTTTCAGCCAGCGGTTGGCAATGGAGACCTAATGTTGAGACACAACCATTTCATTTTCTCTTTTAGAGTTCAAAGCCGTAGCAATCTTAATTTGTGTGTATCTATCAGACAATACATATATCGTCATACTACTAATGTTATAACTGTGATAGTTTGTAAGGGTGGACGTTTGTTCCACTTTTACACATAAATTACTAAACGTATTTTTTGGACTACAACATTTAAATTTCTGCTTTTTAATTTCTATGAAAAGAGAAAATACTATAGGGAATAAACATTCCCCAATTTCAGATGTCTGCTGGCGATAGTTTCGACTGTTTTGTTTGACAGCCATTAATAAACGCAAGAGTTTCCGTACTGTAGTATGAAAAATGTAAACGTTGGTGAAAAGTGACTTTATTTACTATCATTTATTTTATTTTAGTCTGTATTCCACAATAGAGTCGGAGTGTCGGAACTAAACGCCGCAGTTTTTCTATTTAGTCAGAGTAAGTATATATAGTAGCCAGGAAATAAAAATAAATCATTCCCCCGATCAGGAGTCGAACCCCGCAACCGTCGTGTGTACAGCCAAGCGCTGCCGCTGTCCGTACAGCCTGTTCCGCTGTAATAATACAAGAAGTACTATAAATAAAACAATCACATTTATTTCTCCCATTGTATAATGTAAGTTACAGTATCAATAAGTAGATACGATCCAATAACACTTGTTTATTTTAGTTAAAACGTTAACTGGATTTATCTTGGCCACCGGAAATCCTTTACGCTTCAACGGCCATTGTGTTCACGCAAAGATAACTATTGGGCATGAATTACTATTATGTAGACTTATTGTTTGATGAGATTTCAATTTCAATTGAATTTTAGCTCTGATTTTATATTACTGCGAGAAAAACAAGTGACAAGTTTCTTGAAAATGTATATTTATTTGATTGTAGGATTGAAATCGGTCACAGAAAGCGCGGGTTCAATTCCAGCTATGTTAAGAATTTTATATATATTCTCCATTTTTCTAATTTGGAATAAGACTTGAAAAAAAAACGTATTTTATATATTTATGTATATTTTTCATAAACAAAGTAAACAGAGGTCGCTTAGTGTAAAATCACTCCGTTTTACATCTTTCGATCACGAGACGTTGCGTGTTGAGTAGTTAACGTCGGGATGCATTAATCCTGATGATCAAGCCCATCGATTTAACAGCTGTGACTTACTATATTATACATTTAATATGTTTATATTGAAGCATCTAACCTACTACTGTCGTGTTTACATCTGAAAATAGTACTGGAAATAAATATATTTTAATAACATGGCTATTTTTTCAGGATTTCAAAAGGCGGAGCATTTCAGGTGACGCCGCGGTTTTGAACGGTTCTACGTTAGATTCTTACTTAAGAAATGAACTATTCAAAGCAGTGTTCCTCGTTGTGGAAACAAAACAAAACACCGCGTTGAGTTACGTCATTTAACACAATATCTCAAAAAATGGCCCAGAAGTGAATAACGGAGTGATTTTACTCGCTCTGTTATACGGGAAAAGCTAGAAGCCAAAAAGAAATATATTAGAATGCTGACAAAGTATAGACACATATTTTCAATAAAAACATATTATATTCGTAAGCCACAGCTGGTTACGCGATGGGTTTGATCATCAGGATCGATGCATCTGTATCCCATCGTCTAGTGAGTGGAAAGTGTAAAACAGAGTGATTTTACACTAAGCTATCTTTGCTTACTGTAAAATCACTCCGTTTTACTATTATATTATTGTAAATATAAGAGATTTAAGACGAGCCAATACGAATAAATTCAAAATAAGTGTTCACTTTTTACTAGCATTTGATAAAAATCAAGTATTTATTTAAATTATTCCAAATGAAAATATATATTTTTTTGTATTTCAAAACATTTTATTTAAAATTCTTAGATAAAGAACGCGAGCTTTTCAAATTTATTGAATAAACATTCAATTTTACTCAACTATATTTATTGCTAGTATTGAAGTTATTATAGTGCTCTTGGTTGTTAGTTTAAATTGCTATACGAGAGGTGAATATACAATTGATCTAATAAAGAATAAACGCAGTGACGCAGCGGTACAGCGTATGGACCGTCAGAACCATTCGTAGGAAATAATCTCTCATCTCTTCTCGTCTCCACGCTGTATTCTACCGTGTGGGGGATCCCACATAGCAGGTAAGTAGGTGGAAATTAAACTCCCTTCCATTTTCCTCTCGCTGCCGAATGTAAGACATGGCGTGTTGAGTGGCGGAACTCAACACCGTGTTTTGTCTTGCTTGTGAAGAAATGATATCATTCGAGAAGAGATCGAACCTACAACCTGTCACGTTTACAGTCAAACGTTGTGACCGCGTCACGACAGATCTATATACTTGTTCACTATTCTATATATCAACATAATAAGTGTATTATGAGACTCGTTTCACTCACAATTGCAAGCGTCACACATATATAAATCACGACTACGTTACTAGTAATGCTGAACACTGACATAATCCATTCCGTTTAAACTAAAAGGGTAAACGAACAAGAGTAATTAGAAGTACGTGAAAGTCGTGTTAGGTAACAGAGTGGATTCGAAAGCTAACTTTGTATGTCACAAGTCACTGAACGTGACAAGCTATTGTACAAATGAAATAGGCCTTTGACATTACATGCCCTAAATTCTTGTTGCTTAAGGAATATTTATTACAGTATGAATAATTACGGATGGAAAATAAATAATTTGTGTCCCAGAGAGTACATTATTTTACTGTAAACGCGATAATTGTGGGCTGTATTACCAATTGGGGGAATAAATTATATATCTTCTCTATTTCCGCTTTCGGAGATAAAGCGCGGCGTTGAGTTCCGCTATGAACTAAGCAATGTCTCAAAATTGAGTGGCCAATGGGTCAACAAAGTCGATATATAGTTCTCTACCTATGAAGTTTAGTTTTACAGAAAAGTTTTAAAATACAACAAAAACCACTGGGGTAAAGAAAATTTTCATTATTCTCTAATATTAGTAAGAGAGGAGGTGAAGCAATTTTACGTAAGACACTTGCAATTTCAGTAGAACAAATCTAATTTTATTGCCGCGAGCGCGTGAAGGCGAAACAGAAGTCCTTAAGTTTTATTTCTCTAGCGGCTTAGTTCGAGATAATAACTTTACATGAATCCTTTATGCCGCGAACGTAGCGGAATGCAGCTGTTAGACGTTAGACGAACACATCTTTGCTAAATCTAATTTTCTTAGGAAATAACTCTTTCTAACATCAAAAGGATTTATAATAGAGTTATTTCACAAAACCAACTTAATATTTGTATTTTCTATCGTAAAAATAAAATTACAATGTCATGATTTATGTTTGCTAAAATAAGAAAATAATATTAGTATTTGAACCTACAACCTCACTTTTAATCAGATTATAATATTCTTGAAGAGGATCCATGCCTGGGACTTGTGATGAAAGTATAGATATCAGGGAACCCTTTATAATGCCCTTACACTTGCATTTACTGCTCGATCTCAGAAATATCTATATATAATAATAAAATAAATACTAATTGTACACAATTTTATTACAAACATGCTGCCATTACTCCAATGAAAGTAGAGTTGCTATAACAAGTTAATAGAAATATTTTAGTATTATCGGTAAATATAACAAATATGTTTTCTTTTTTTAGCTTCGCACTGTATCTGCAGGGAGGACAATCTGTTCTTTGCCCCACTTACCACTGAATTTGAGCCATTTCGTGTTGAGTATGAACTCAACTCCGTACTTTGCCTAATTACCAGAGCGAATAAATGAAACTTTAAATATTTAAATTGAAAATATTAAATATTTCATTTTCTCGACTAGGAATCGAACCCAGAACCAGTCGGTTACAGCCACACGCTTGTGCCGCTGCGCCACGACAGGCTTCAGTGTATAAGTATAAGTAATATGGCCTCTAAAAATCACTTTTGTGATTTTTAGAGGCCATATTACTTATAAAGTATATAATTTAAAAAGTTTTTGACAGTTTTGTGGGAACGAAGTATTTTAATGTAGTTTCCCAGTTTCTTTTCACCTACCTGGCGGGTTGTGGTGGGCTCCAATATCTCTTTAGCAATGTTCATGGAATGTTGTTGTTGGTCGAAATTGAGCAATTTTGTTGTTTCGCGGTGACCCATCTCATGCCCAAATAATTTATAAAACTCGAATGACACGAGTCAATCAATATATCTAGGTCGTCAGCAACTTCTCTGACGGTAATTCGACGATTGGCCAATATTATTTTATTCACTTCATCAATTTTTTCGTCTGTTTTTTTTTAAGTGGTCGGGCGTCCGGCAAGCTCTTCGTCGTTCATATCTTCTCGGCCTTCTGATAACATTTTGTACCACCGATAAACGTAGCTTCGGTCCAAGGTAGCTACACACACAGTCAACATTCAGAATGAAATGATTTGATCCAGGGGCTTTGATACATTTTTTGAATAGGTAAAAATCGAAGACGAGCCAAAACTCGTGCAAGCAAAGGAGCTGTCAACAATTAAATGTACATTCAAAATGGCCGAAGACCTAAGATATGAGAGACGTTAATACTAATAAACGTCACAGTAAATCGAATATTAACCCGTTAAAATTCAAAATTCGCGATACTTTTTGAACGCACCACGTGTGAGATACAAAGTAGAGTTAAAAAATATGTTCATGTATTTTTTACACATATTGTGCAAAAAAGGCTTATGGATGTCAAAAGAAATATATGAATGTACGTTTATATGTTAACTAATTCGGCTTAGAACAGACATGGCGAGGTTGCTTGAACTCAACTCCGAATTTAATAAAAAAAAATATCTATAGGAATCTGTATAATGTTAGAAAGTTAAACATTTTATTCAGTTCTGTATATACTTAATTTCTCATAACATACTAAATTACATCAATCATCTCAATGTATCAGATGCAAGTACGGTGGGTGCATACTGAGTACCCGAGCTAATTCGAAGTCATACAGTACATGCTCCATTTTGCTACGGCGAAGTCTACAGTAAAAAGAAACATTTCTTAGTTGATAATTAATAAGTTCAATTCTCCAAAACCGTTACTTGCAATCATAAACTAATTTTAAGCGTGCGACTGTAAACGCGACATATTTTGGGTTCGACACACTTTATGATATTATTTTTTTTTTTAATTTTCATTTTTTCGCTCTGGTTATATTTTAATTTTTCAGAAAAAATGTTCCGCAACTCAGTACACATTAGCAGCAAAGGCTCAAATTCGGCAGAAGGATGGTAATGGAACAGATTGTCTTAACACTAGGTTCCCAAGTTCCCTCTGTCTACCCTGCCATGTGCGGAATACAGCGTAAACCAAAAAAAAACAACAAATACATACATACGTATTACCTCAAGTTAAAATGGTATAACACAATTGTGGCATGTTTTCATCACCAGAAAACAAATAACAATTAAAAATGAAGCATTCCCTACGTGATGCCTGCCCGAAATGGCGACGAAAATTGCCAAAGGATAAACAACTTTATGTCTACATAATAAAGTCTAAATTTCAATAAAATTTTAAGTCCATATAGTTTAAACGGTTTTCAAGTGTAGGCTGTAACGATATGAAACGGAACTGTTACGTGGTGGTATTTTTTTATTATTTTTTTTAAGTATATTGTTTTAGCTCAATGCTTTTAAGCACTTCTTTAAAATTATTCCTTTGAATATTTTGTTTTTAAAGAACTGCGTATGGAAAAGCTGGAAACACGAAAACGATACTTGTAATTAGAGCGTCAGCTTATAGTAAAAACCTGCTAAATTTAATTTTGTTTTTTCGTCATTTACACTTCTAAAGTATTTGAAAGTGTAAAAAAAAAAATATTTCTTATAGTAGATGGTACAAATCAAAATATTATTAAATATTAATATTATATTGTTTTCAATTAAAAAATTTAATATTTCATTTCTTCGCTCTGGTAATAAGGCAAAAAGCGCGGCGTTGAGTTCCGACACTCAACAAGCAATGCCTCAAATTAGGCGGAAAGTGCTGAACGGAAGTGGAATGGAGTGTCTTAACACTAGGTTTCCAAGTTCCTTCTGCCTACCCTGTCATGTGCGGGATACAGCGTGAAGCTGAGTACAAATCAAAATAGAAGAGAGAGACTAAGGAAGCTACTTAAGAAGATTTTCAATTATAAAAACTTAACATAAATCTTATCTAAGTAGTATTTTAATATTTTAAAGGAAACTTAATTTTCTTTATTACTTAAACGTAAATTAAATACTATATAAACTACTACTAGTACCTTTCAATGAAAATTTATAGGTACATGTGATGAGGTTTCATAGACATTCCTCGGAAATTGCAACACAGTTACCATATCACAATAGAGTATCTAGAATCAGACCCCGTCATAATACCCTGGTACCCACCAGGGTATTACGACGGGGTCTGGTTTAGGATCCTAAATAAAACGCTATATAAACCTCACGTTTGTACCACACCCACTGTTTCCTGTACGTCTCACATGAATATCGTAATTACGATCGTGGTGCGGTGGTAATGTGTAATATTATTAAAGGAATGATGAAAATAAATGAAAAGAAATATTTTTTAAAATTTTTACCCCATTTCCTGTGTCTACTAAGATAGAATCAAAAAAATAAATTTTAGAAATCAATATTATAATATTATCGATTTATCTCACCTTCGTTTGATTTTATATGTTCGACTTGCAAATGTGGGAAATAGTTATTTACATTTTCTCGCTCTGGTTACAAGAGGCCGCACGGCTTTCAATTGGCCTTGAAATTAAAATCATCATTAACAGTAAATGGATAACGTAAGTCTAACATTAACTATTGTTTATCAACTTCTTGCTTTCTTCATCGTACAGCAGAGTAGGCAGCAATTCTAGTTTTAAAACACTCCGTACTCCACTTTCCGTCCGAGTTCGAGTTGTTGCGTCTTGACCAGAGAAGCTTGACGCCGTCTTTGGTTCGCCAGGCCACGCATCACGATAGATTCAAATTTTTTAAATCTGTTTAAAGGAATTACTAGAAGAAATCTCCCTACTGTAACGAGCTCATACTACTAAAACACAGAGAACAACTATAATATTTACGTCAAGGAAACATAAAACACAGTTTACTGGACGTTAATACTAACAAGTGTTGCGTTCTTGTAAATATATATCTTCCCTACCTCAAAATAAGAGAAGTATAATAGCAAAAACAATCGCCCTGAGTTTCTTGACAGTCTTTTTAGCTATGAGGCAGTAACTATAGTGAACAGTTTACTACTGTTTGACGTTCAACTAATTAAAGTTATAATTTCTAATTTTGATTAAAAATAGCTGACTTTTGATCTGTTACTTATAGAATATTACATATTTGAACCTGTCATGGCGCAGAGGGTCGTGCGTGTACTGTAAACGCGACAGATTGTGAATTCGATCTCCACTCAGGTAAGTGAATTATTTAACATTTTTAAATGAAATATTCAATATTGTCATTTGCTCTGGTAACAAGGTAAAGCGGAGCATTAAGTTCCTCTACTCACCACGCAACACCTGTCGGTGGAAAGCGGAGAATAGAATGGAGTGTCTCCTGTGCCTGCGTGTAAAAAATATATTAAAATTCGATATCATTTAAGTATTTCTATTAACTTGTTATAGAAAGTCAATTTTACTTGACCAATGGTAGCCTTTTATGTAGTAAAATCATGTTAAGTTAGTATTTATTATATTATTTTTTTATTATAAATAATGAACTCGAGCAGTAGAGGCAAGTGTTAGTGCGTTGTAAAAGGTCCCCTGATATCTACACTTAGATCAGAAGTCCCAGTCCCCTATGCTGATGAAGAGTATTATAATTTGATTAAATATGAGGTCGTAGGTTCAAATATTAATTTCTTGTCTAAATAAACAAAATCATGAAATTGTAATTCTATTTTTAAATACAATACAAAAGTTTTAAGAGATAACTCCATTATAAACTTTTGACGCTCGAAAGAGTTATTTCCTAAGAGAATTAGATGCAAACATGTGTTCGCCTAAAATGCTAACAGTTGCATTCCGCTACGTTCGCGGCATAAAGAATTCATGTAAAGTTATTATCTCGAACTAAGCCGCTAGAGAAATAAAACTTAAGGACTTCTGTTTCACCTTCACGCGCTCGCGGCAATAAAATTAGATTTGTTCTACCGAAGTTGCCGCAGAAACCAAGTATCGACTAATTTGCCGTCCAATTTTCGAGATATTGCGTAGTACATAGCGGAAATCAACGCCGCGTTTGGTCTTCAAAAATGGAAAAATGAAAACAATTTATTCTTTTAATTGGGAATAAAATCCACAACCATCTCCTTTTCACTCTGGGATACAGTTAATTTACTTTTCATCCATTCAATAGTAGGACAAATTCTACGAGAATAATTATTCATACTGTAATAAATATTCCATAAGGGCATGTTATATCAAAGGCCTATTTCATTTGTACAACAGCTTGTCACGTTCAGTGACTTGTGACATCCAAAGTTAGGTTTCGAATCCACTCTGTTACCTAACACGACTTTCACGTACTTCTAATTACTCTTGTTCGTTCATCCTTGAAGCTTAAACGGGGCGGATTATGTCAGTGTTTTACGATACTAGTAACGTAGTAGCGTTTTATACATTTGTGACGATGGCAATTTTGACTGAAACAGAGTGTCATCATTATACAGTAATGATATTGATATATAAAATAGTGAACATGATAAAGTATTTAGGGACCTATCAGGTACAAACGTGTGGCTGTAAACACGACAGGCTGTGGAGTCGATTCGCACTCGAAGGATTGAAATATGTTTTCATTTTTTGCAAGAAGGCAAAACGTGGCGTCGAGTTCTACTATTAAACACGCAACGCCTCAAATTCAGCTTAAAGGGAGCTTAATGCTAAATACTTAAGAAGAGATTTAAATATATTTCTATATGTAATATTTTAAAAGAAATTTAATTTTCTGTTTTACTCAACAAAAATTCTGTTTTATAAAAGTAAACTATAAAATATAAACTATAAACTATTATATAAACTATAAAGTCGTAAATGTAAATGTATAGGTATACGTGATAAGATTTTGTAGACATTTGTTCGGAACTTCAATAATGTTATCATACTCGTATAACAATAGTATCTATAGTCAGACTACGTCGTAATACCCTGGTGGGTAGATCCTAAACCAAACGCTATACAAATCTCACATTTGTACTAGACCCACTGTTTCGTGTACGAGTATGTATTTCATAAATATCGTATTACGATCGTGGTGCGGTATTATTGTTAATGCGATGGTTTACTTTTTACTAATTTCTATCTATATATATAATATACTATCTCTATTAAGACAAGAAGAGAGTCAAAAAAATAAATATTAGAAATCAATAGTACAATAGCATTGATTAATTTCACATTCGTTTGATGTTAACCCATAAATTATAATTATCGTGCAGCCGTTGTGTCCCAGCAGAGCTGCGCCTGACTGGTAATATAGCGGGTGTGGGTTAGATTCTCAAATGTGGAAATTATTTTTTAATATTTCCTCACTCTGGTAACAAAATACATTTTAAAAGACTGTTTAAAGTAATTGCTAGAATAACTCTCCCTAACGTAACGAACTTATCTGAACTAAAACTCAGTTACTACAATAACATTTAAGTAAAACAGACATTAAACACGATTTTATTGATGTTAGTACTA
>DWMZ01002353.1:0-14263 GCA_018249855.1 Eueides tales michaeli | reverse complement strand
TATTTTGTAAGTAATGTGATGATTATTTGAGTTATCAGTCTATTTCAGGTTTGAATGTAGAAAAGAATATCGATATTGAAACACACAACGTGAACTTTTGACTTTTTACTAATAAAAAATAATTTAATAGCATAATTTATTGCTTGCTAAATTTGCTTAACCAGCGAGCATTTGATATATACGATTACTTAATAAAGACATGGAGATAGAACAAGTTAGTTCAGACTTTGATGTACGTAACCTACATCCCGCTCCGACCACACCAAGTCAAATTTATCGAATAACCCTTTAATATCGATCAAACATAACTTTGCTATGCTCGAAATTTATAAGTTTCCTCGTATCATTAGTTTTATGAAAATATTGTTATAATTTTATATATTCACTCTGTAGATGTAGTTGAGTACGTGAGGCAATTGAAGTAAATGAAAAGGCAATGTAAATGAGAGGCTCGCTTTTATTTACTTACATTTATTATTCTTAAAACTGTGACATTAACATTTGATGCTGTCCTACTGCACCTCGACTTATTGACATGTCTAGACAGACGATACGGTGACATGTCCAGTTTACTTATATTAGGTTTCATATATGCAATATCAAGCGCCAGTGCTTTACAACGTGCCCTCTTTATTATATTGATATTCATAGAAGGCTCTTACTATCCGTCAGCTTACACTCAATTAGGCCTTCTATCTTAAATTAGTGTTTCTAGATAATATTACTTACATTATATAGAGTTATTAGTGTTTCACGGGTTTTAACAATTCTTTTAGGTTTTTTTTTGACATTATAGGCTTATACTGGAAAAAAATAAAAGTTGCCTTCGTTGTAGCGTAACAAAAAATCTAATGACAAAACTTAGTGCTAAGACACTATGTTCCATTCCTCAATTTTCACATAATTTGAAACTTTGCGTGTTGAGTGGTAGAACTCAACGCCGCGCTTGCCTTATTACTAGAGTGAATAAATGAAAAATTATTTCATTTGAACACATTAAATATTTCTTAGAGTCGCAATCGAACCCAGAAGCTGTCGCATCACGACAGGTCTTAGGCAGTATTGAGGCTGTTCGTAGAATATTAGGTTCAAAATTATTATAATAAATAGATCATTATGAATACTGTAAGCACGTAAGAACAGTAACATGGGAGTAATTAATATATTTTCGGCTTATTTTGTTTTTCGGCGTAAATTTTAATTGTATTTTCTAATGAAACCCTAAAGACTTAATGTTAAAGCTAAGGTTTTATTGTTGTATCAATTAACGTTTATTATCTCTTCGCTTGAGAGATCTTCGTATCACATTAAGACGACGTTTGAATACAAGCACTGCGGTTGTGGGTTTTATCCACACAAGAAAAGATGCCTTATTGTCAAAAAATTCTACTGATTTATCCGAATTTGATATATTAGTATCAGGCAAAAAGCAGACAAAACCCTCGTTTTGCCTCTTTTAATATCTCTCGTCATATAGGAAAATGTATATTGGAAATAAGTTATTTGATCTTTTGCAGTTCGCTTTTAATTTACACAGTATCTAAACCCAAGGTTCGCTTTGAATACATTGTTGTAACAGGGACTGAATAAAAAGCTTAGCAAAATATTTCCGCTGTTGGGATACAGTACAGTTTTCAGTTGTACTGCAACCCTATGCAGTCATCTCACTCTAAATTGAAAACAAAGTACATTAACACCATGCTCTCTTCACTTACAGTCACCCTCTGGGACATATAGAGCATTACGCGCCGGAAACGATGTTGTTCCGGTATTCATTTGATCCGTGACTTGTCGCCGGATACTTGTTACAGATTTATTGATGATACGACGCGCATATTCTTAAGCGGAAGTTCGAATTGTTAGCGCCGTGTCAGTATGTGACGTGTGCTCTTATATAAGTAGATTAGACTATAAGTGGGCTAGACTACACTAGTTTATGTGTCGTGTATAGGTCGATAAATTTAGAAAAAAATGCTTCACGTTTTTAAATTTCAAAACATTGGTAAACGTCTCAATTTTGTTCAAGCCATAGCTACAAAATGATATAATTTGTAAACTCAAATGGAAATCAAGCACACAACCGTCACTATTATAAATATATATCCTTTTAGCTTCATCCATTTCCCACTTATATCAAACTTGGTAGAGAGAAAAGTGCAAAGACAGTCCGTTATTCACTCTCTGTTCAATTTCGATAATTTAAATATTATCAAGTTCCCGAGAGTAAATTAATCACAACTGTTGCGTTTATATAAAATTGTTCGACAAAGTCCAGTGTTTAATAATTGTTTCGTTGATACAATTATATATTGTATCAACGAAACAATTATTATATTGTATCGTTAATGTAACACATTGGTTGAAAGCGCTAAACTTAAGTAGTACTGGCCTACTTTAGTCTCCTGAGTGGAAGTAGAATACACAACGGTCATACTTACCGCCAGACACTGTCACACTGCGCCAACATTGCCTCACTAGTACCTTTGCTTTAGTATAAGTTCTATTTTACTAAATTATAGTCTAATTCCGGTGCCTCAAATATATTCGTTCTGTAACATAAATGTAAATGGACCCCGTGAGCGACGAGGACGCGCACTCTACCTCTAAATCTGCGCAATGAGACGTTACACTTTATAGCTCACGGTGGATTCAGGAGCTCTACTTGTCTCTACTTTCTATCTGGTTTATCGCGAATTTCGAGAAGTGAAAACTAAGATTCACTAGGTCCTCTCTGTCTTCCTGCTGAATGGGAAAAGCGTGAAGTTACTCCACGTAGATTTGACATTCCTTATGACACTCTTGTTCAACAATTTCCACTAAATTCTGAAAGCTTTGTGTGTAGAGCGGCAGATCTCAACGCCATGTCTTACTCCCTTACTACTTATGGAAAGAAAGTGGAATACTACCTGTACTATTTACATGAATCTCACGCACTGCTCCGAGCTCCTCGTGCTTGTAACGCGTTAGTCACCCACGCGATGAATCCATAGAATGCTAAATAATTTCTTCCCAGCATAATCAGTAAATACATTTTAAGTTGGAGTTAAATTATAACCAAAACTTAAACCAAGCTTAATGTCAGTAATAGTTCAATTAGACCCATAACGGATGTACGTAGTGCTTAGATCTATATTAAAATCTCGTTACGTATATCAGTTACTTGGCGAAAGCTTAAAGTAGTTATTGCGTTTATCAATAAGTATATTGTGTTTAAGGCGATTTTTAAAAGTTTATTTTAATTTTGTATTTTTTATATATTATAAATGTATTGAAGTCAAAGGAGCCCTGTCATAGTACAGAACCACAAGAAACTGAAATATTTTA
Source organism: Eueides tales michaeli (assembly GCA_018249855.1). Lineage (NCBI taxonomy): Eukaryota > Metazoa > Arthropoda > Insecta > Lepidoptera > Nymphalidae > Eueides > Eueides tales. The sequence goes on along the minus strand of DWMZ01002353.1, from coordinate 10,939 downwards.
TTATTTTCATTGTTTCGCTCTAATAACAAAGAAACATAGCGTGGCGATGAGTTCCACCACTGAACCGCCTGTGGCTGTTGAATAATTATTTTTCATTTTTTAGCTCTAAAAAGGGGGTCGTTGAGTTCGAACACTAGTTAAGATTTAAATGTAATTATTAGGTGAGATTAGGTTTTTAACTGAAATAACAGAACTATTAACATATGTACGTTTCTACAGTTAATGGTCCGTATCTTTACCCGTGTACTTGTGTACAAAAACATGACTGAACCAAAGATTCACATTCATTGGTAAACCTGTGACGGCACCTTTAGTTTTAGTATTATAACTATTTTCTTAGTAATGATTTAATTTATACCAACAGATACACTGTTAGGCAATTTTTAAAGGGACGTATTATAGATGGTCCGCAAATAGAATTTCAATTACTTCTTAAAACTAATTGAGATTTAGCGTTAAATAAAATTCTCGGGGCAGCGCATTACATAAAATTGGTATATATAATTTACTATATAAATAAGACAACATTAAGTTCCACCACTGCTCGGCAATGTTTCACCCTGTAAGCGTGAAGTCAAAAGAACAAATCAAGTCTAATCGAAAAGTTTACTTTGGATAAACTACACTATCGCCCTAGTAAATACAACGATCATCATTAATATTTGAATAGTGATGAATATAAATACCCGAATATCTATTAAATTCCAGTTCTTCATCTCCAGATTAATACTAACATCGCACACACCCACTAATTATAATTAGGGCATGCGAGGTGCGCTTAGAGCACAATAGCGGTGATTGCGCGCTGATTGCTGTCTACGTACTAGTACACTACATACATATTTGTTAGAGTATCGAGTAGTTAGTATTATACGTGATCTGTTCTACATAATAAAGGTCCGCACAGGACAGGGTAGGCAGAGGGAACTTCTGAACCTAGTGTTAAGATATTCCGTTCCGTTCTCCAGTTGAGTGGCGGTACTCAAAGCCGCTCTATTACTTGTCATGAGAGGGAAGAGATGAAAATATTTAATACTAGCTGTTACCTGCGACTTCGTCCGCGTTCACTATTTTGGTCATAGTGGCTTACACATGAAATATAGATGTATGCTGTCATGGACCTATATTTAGAACTATTTAAGAGAAATAATCCTACAGTAATTATCTTTGTGTAACTCCAACGATATTTTTTTTCAAAGCTGTATTACTGCAAAGTTTCATGAAATTCCGTTCAGTAGTTTTTGCGTGAAAGAGTAACAAATATACACTCATCCGTACAAACATTCGCATTTATAATATTAGTAAGATTTAATTTTCCTCCAAGTGGAAATAGAAGTCACAACCTATTGCGTTTATGGTCACATGCTTGTGCTCCTGTGCCACGATAGGCGGGATAGACGGGATATATGGATGTATTTTTACATACACTTATTTAAGAAGAAAAACCTGATCACATAGATAACATTAGAATCAAACCTGTCCGTACAGTGGGGTAATCTACATAAGTTAGAGTCCGGGGCTTCTGTAAATAAAAACGCTTCCTGCGCATTTATCATCAATATATATTTTTTAAATACATATGCTGGTAAAGACATGTATTGAATTTAGGTTAAAAGTAAAGAACGGCATTAGGTTATTTCTTTGTCTAATCTACTTCAGTATTTAGTTAAATAATATTCATCTAGATAAAGACTAATATATTTTTTTAAATATTGTTTTTAGTCTTCCTATTAAGCGAAAGTTCCAAGTAAATTTTATAATACTTTAAAATTGTTATTCTGTACTAGATAATAGCATTATTGAACGGGGCTCGGCGGCTACAAAGCCTTTCATTACTCGCCGCTGTCTTTAATCTTGTTAAGACATAGTATTCTACACGGCACGCCGCAGAACTACGGCTAAGGTCTAAGATTTTTTTTACCGATATCAAATAAGAATGTTATTATAGGAATGTATAAACATATTATTTTAGTGAACGGTCTGACATCGTGCCTACAATACGTCACATCTTCCAATGTCATTCTCATAATCTGGATATATGGCGACCTACTACTGTGCGGATCCATCCATGCGCCACGAAACGGTTGTATGCTTCAAGGTATCGACCTGAAATTTGGTATCTTAAAAAGATGCATCTATCTCCATCTTGAACTGGTGATGATCACTTACGATTAGGTAACTGCCGTGCTCTCATATGTCTTTTATCTTTATTAAGAAAACAATTTAAGTGACAATGTGTGGTGAGTGGTGTGATTTAATATTGCGTTTGGTTTGATACCAGAGCAGGGAAATAAAACTAGTTCATGGCTCCACTCAAGCCACAACTACGGCGTTAATTTTTGTCTAAAAACACTTTTTTTATATACCATAAAACATATACTATTTCAGCTCTTCTAGCATTTTCTTGTATCCACTTTCGTTAAGTAACGTCTTGGGGTTAGAATTCTGCTCCAAATATTCATGAACAAAGGGAGCTATGAAAATAGTGTTTTTGAATAACAAAATGTATCAAATATTTTTCTTTAAATTGCCGTGAAGGAAAATTCGCTAATAAAATCATCACTAATACCATTTGCCAACTCCTACATGGTTTAACGCATCACAGTTTTTTGTATTGCGCCACTCAACACTCAGAGCTATCGGCTCTAGGTACATAGTATAATTATAAAATGTGGCCTTTAAATATATACGACCTTAAGCACCGTAAGTAGAATACTAAACTTCGAAACTTCTGCAATGACCCTGCGTGTAATTTATATGTAAATGTAAGCTACACTGCAACAATCTCGTGTGCAGTAAATCTGTGTAATGAGACGTTCTGTTTTACAATTTTACTGTATTTGTTGAACCTAAGGTAGCTTTAAACGTGATACAGTGAGGAGAAGGGTGAGATTTCAAGTATTTTTGTTACATCATATTTTATTAAGGCAATTCTAGTCTGTGCAGGTCAAAATTTAGTCAAAACTAATATAAGTTTACTTGCTGTCGTATACTCTTCACTTCCGCCTAAACATTGTGACATTGAGTATTGAAACTTGACGTCGTACGTTGTCTGGTTTTCAGAGCGAGGAACGAAAGGAACTCACAACTGTGTCGTTCACAGAGAGTAGAGAGTAGAGAGCTTGCACTCTCGTATATAAAATATGCCATTTGCATGATACTAGCGAGATATAGCAGGAATAGACGAGTGTGAGGATAAAGTAATACATGTACTTGTAAGTATTCTATAAGTAATGGTGTGTATATAGAAGCCGTCGTGACACAGTGTCTGGCTTAGAACGGAATAGTTGTGAGTTACTTTATGTTCATATTTCTGCTTGATAAGAAGACCTTGTATTGCACACCGCATTTCAACATATCATGTCTCAAATTCAGATACAAAATGGTTTTCTTTACCCACCATTCTCTGTATATAAGCTACATTTGATTGAGCATCGCCCTACAACAAAAGACAAATTATTAATAATCCTGAGGGCAACATGCCATGATCCGAATTCCGTCAACAAATTTTAAGGTTTTATAGCTTTAATTGAAGCAATTATGAATTATAATACGTCTATAGAAAGTTAGTTTTCTTTGCTCTCGCTATCGTCTGTTTCATGAACTAAAATATGTAAACGTCTCTACATATTTAACCTTAATTTAATTAAAAGCCTTTGCCTTTAATACAACTGCATAATTAATTACTACTAAGGTGTTTCTTTATTGATGTATATATTCCCACCGAGCGAGCTATGTGCGGATCACAGAGAGAAAATTATTTCATTATTTGGATTTATTTTTTTGTTATCGTGTGTTTTTGTGTCAATATTTTCTTTTATGTGAGTTACTTTGAGTAATCTTTTTAAAATAAAAGTGCGGCCACGGCAAAGGTCGAACGTCGTCGAACGAAATAAAAATACGTTCATATTCTCTACGACAAAATTCTTTGCGTCAAGATGGTTTTCAAGAGATACAGTTTTGAGCCCTACTACGTTCACATATTTTTAAAATTAATTGATATACTATTAGATACAAATTGAAAAGTAAAAGTGTAAAGTTGTTCCCTGTATTTATAATAGAGGATACTTGATACGTTGCGACAAATATATATTTGAAATGACTTCAATGGGCAAGATTTGAGAGCGACTGAATGAATTGTAATTTTATTTAAATGACGCCTCGGCATTATTCACGAAGACACTTGGTGCTAATAAAGTTAAGCTTTTATTGTGATATAGAGTCCTGGCTGCTGTCATCTTCTCATATATGTATTTGATTAAGTAAAACACAGAGTATAGAAAGCTATTACTTTTACTAATTTACCTTATAGTGGAATGTACAAATTCTAGTTTTTTCGAGACATTTCGTAGAGTATTGAGTGACTCATCACCGCGCTTCGTCTACCACAACGGAGAAATGAAAACATATTTCACATTTTTTTTAATTAGGTACAATTATTGCAACAAATAAGCGATCTGTACTTACCAAATGTATTTTACATACATTTTGAAATGTTTTTTTTTTAAGAAAGAAAATAAAAATTATTTTCTGAATAGGAATCTGGCCCAGACCTGTCCAACAGCAACACAACAGTTTGAATCTTTTAAGCATTTTTTATATTTACCCAAATATTTTTGAAACAAAAGGAATCGCCATTAATCTGTCCAATTTATTTCGGACGAAGCTTCTTAAGCAAATTAGTTTTGCTGTAAAGCGTTTCCGAGAATTAAAATAAGATTCGTTGGCAAAGTTGGCATTTACTATAACAGGAGATTAAAATGCGATAATCTTTTTGTATTTTTATTTATTGTCAATGTAACTTAAATCTCTTAATTTGTACCTTTCAGCTTTTAACGTTATCAATTCGAGTATTTTTGTATATTGTTATAATAGTTTTTACATATTCAAGTAAAAGTAATTTAAAAACACAAAATATATTTGTGGGATAGTTTACAATGTCACGTAGATAGCAGGTAGGGAACAACGTAATGCTATTGTACTCCTTTCCCCACCTTGTATTTAATTTTATAATTTAATTCTAATACAGTTGTTAGTTAGGTATCATTACGTAACTTGGTAGTTCCTCGTCACTTAGGTGAAAATATAGTAGTATCAAACGTGTGTGTTTATTTACATTTCTCCTGAATGTCAAGGCGCGGTCTTGAGCTGCGCCAAATAGCGCTTAATTTTTCATTAAATTCATGTCGTGTCATAATAACAATATAAAGGACGGATACGGTACATACAAATGTGTTACGTATAAAGCTGATGAGACAGGTGTCACGCACGAATACTCCCTACATACAACTCCATCAGTTAACAAAGTGAAATAATTCTGACACCCAAAATATTTCCACGTGTCAGGATATAGGAGAGAGACAGGCTCTGCTTTTTCTTTATTTATGATATGTGATTACAAACGCGACGTTTGTAAATTCAACAAAACGATACATCATTTATTAAGCATTTTTTAAATATTTTTTAGAAAAAGAATATTTTTTTTAAATAGCATCATTCATCTTTTTAGTTTACGCTTCTAATAACCGACCGTCTCTTATCAATAAGTCGTACATTCTAAGTGTTCATTTGATTTTTATTTAATTACATTTTCTCAAATCTTTCCACTTATTCAAGTGGAAAGAAAATGAGCATTCCTCATTTTCTCGAAATAAATTTGTTTCGATATTCTTCGACTAAAGCAGCGATTTAGATAAAAAAGAAATTGGAGGAATTTGAACTCAACGCCTTGTTACCAGAGCGAAGGAATGAGAATATTAAATTGGAAATATTAAATATTTCATTTCCTCGAATAGGGATCGAACCCACAACCTGTCGCATTTAGAATCACATGCTTGTGGGGCACAAGCACGACACGCCACAAAACATATGTTTTAACACTAAATTTCCTATATTAAATTAAAAATCACAAAAATATATTACAAGTTTAGAATTTCTATAGAAAATAAGAAATACACAGTCATATCGATGTTCAGATTTATGATAATCTGTCAATTTGACGCGTTGTGATTAATGTTAGGCAATTAGAGATGGCGCTAATGAGCACGCCTCGTCCTAGCTGATGGAGAGATTGTGCTTATTACGCACGTTTTTGGATAAGCGCTTGATAAAAGTTGGCACATATTGAGCTGCTTAACTATCTTGAGTTTTTCTTGATGTGCATTTTAAACTTTTATGTATGGATCGAAACTTAACGCCGTGGTTTTCTAACGCGCGCTCCTTGCTAAAGCCAAGAAATGAAAACATTTAATTCCTCTGATTGTGCATCGTTCCCACAACCGTGTTTGCAGTCATACGTTTTGCCGATGCGATACAAAGGCCTCAAGCAATTTGGAAAAATGTTTCATTAAAGACAATGCGGTATATAAATCGTTATTGACACTGACATGAACTGATTACTTCATGATAAGTATATTGTTACTCGTCACATTATGAAAAACAACGAACAAAGAATTGATCTCGTTCCTATTGGAAACCGTCTCAGCACTCTGACCACTAAGCCATCTCGTTAACAAACTTTGTACAGTTGATACAAGTTACGTTTGTTGTTAGCATCTTTGTTGGATTTTTAATTTACTCTGCAATGCGGAATGTAGGTAAAGTTGATATTAGATAGCTGTTTTGGCAGCAAATATATGTAATAATACCTGGACAAAGATATTGTATTAAAATAATAAATATCCTTTATGTCTGTGGACATGAGGCCGCGATAACGTTAATGGTTACATACAACAGCTAATAAAAACAATATTGCGATCTCTTTTTCCTTTTTTATATGATTTCGTCCTGTTTTCTGATTATAAAGTTACATTAATTTTTAAAATAACTTCAGTTGCACATTACTGACAGTGATTGTATAAGATAGAAATATTTCTTCAAGTCAGATTTGAATTCGAAAGATGTTGAATTTATTTACATTTCTCAAACATAAATTAAAATATATTTTTGTTTATTTGCAGTTTAAGTTGTACTTAATATCAAAGAACCCGCTTCGTATATAATTAAAAGGTAAAACAACACATTCTCCCAAAAATGGCGGGTCATAGAAAATTTCTAGGTCTATTAAGTTTCGCCATTCAACACACATTGTCTAAAAGATTAGGAGACGCGATGGTAACGTACTCGTAGGTTTTGAATACTAGGTTAAGGGGAATAAAACAACAATATTACACACCATTACCATTTTGACTTGTTTTTTTTTTGTTTATATTTATATACATTTCAATTTCTTATTTTCATAGTTCAATGACAATTAAAATTACGCTTTATTTGATGGTTTTCAGTCAATCTACCAACGATTATGTAGCTGACGATGGCGAAGTCAGAGTTCATTAAATTAAATAACTATTAATTAATACAGATAGATTTTTTCCCAAGTGTGGATGAACAGTTAAAAAAAGTAAAATTGTATAAATCTTCAATTGGTTTTGAAAACTCACTGTGTTTACTTTAACTAAAACTGGAACAAAAAATAATTAAATCGGAATCGCCGGTTCACATCGCTGACCAAAGCCTTTATACGAGTATTGTATTCTAACATCAATGATATACTTCACAAGTTTTGCTTAAACAATTTATCTATTTATTGTTAATTCAAACGGACGCTATCGTAGATCAGAGTAATAACGATTATATTTAATAACATTATGTACTCCTATATATCAGTTCTTTCATTGCCAGTGTTCTTATAAGATCGATCACAGTATTTAAAACATTACATGTTGACTGGTGTAACACGATTACACTTCCCGTGTCAGGCATGACGAAGTACACGGATGTTGTATACGGTGAAATGAACTGACCGACCGACAATTTGTTCCTCACACATTGATTAATTTTCGAGACTTCAACTTAAAACCAATATCATTTAAAGTGACGAAAAAAATCACATTGAAGAAAACTTATCTAAACAGAAAACTATTCTACTAATTTCCTATTCAAAACGTAATATTATACCATCAACTGAATACAAAAGCAAGTATTGTAGTTTGTACAATGCGAATGAAATACCATTGTATCTACAACAGTCTACAGCGGCTTCTCAAAGATGGCAGAAGCTTACCAAAGGGTTCTTGTGAAAGAACATTTTCTTATTAAAAAAAAGAAAATTCTCTTATTTTCTTGAGAAAAGTACGAAGTATTTATAAGAACATTTTATTAAATTATCTTCATTAGTAATTTTAAAAAGCTAGTGACTGCAAGCTTTTTCGCGAATAACAGAGAACTTACTGTTAAGTGACTTCGTTTTTAACTTTCCATAGAAATTTTAAGACATTTGCATATTGAGTGGTGAAACAAATCGCCACACCTTACTTATCAAAAAAAAAATTAAATGAAAATAATTTAAATTGTCATTATTCTTCAGAGTCGGAATCGCACACAGACGTCGTATTACATTGTGAATTATCGGCTTTACGACTTTTAAAATGGAGTCGTTACATTTAACGTACATGTCATAATTACTCAGTTACGAGAGAGAGGTATCAGAGTGCACGTGTTGGGCGTGAGCTTATTTTTCTTAGATATATAATTATATTAAAGAAATTTGCGTAATTTTATTGCGAAGATAGAAAAGTATTTTTACTCGTAGGTACTTGTAATATTCATTTCATTATTTTTTTTACCAGTAGAAAGTTTTTATTTATTTTACCAGTAGGAAGAGCAGTAATAAATTCTACTGCTATTTCTATGGAAACTTCTTGCTCTTCTTATTTTTGCCTTAAAAGTATATGTAACGTTAAGGTACTACGTACGTCTCTCTGCAGTTATCTGATAAACTTAACTATATTGAATCACCCATCGAGAAGTTCCAAGAATGTAAAAGTTTTAATCATGTTTAACTTTCTAATAGGAGATGTTTACTTTAGTAAGCTTTATTAAGTACTGCGTGTACAAGTTTTGTACATCTAAAAAGAAAAAATTCCTGCAACTTCAAAAAACCTATTTTAACCTCATATTATATACCTAATTATCGTTCATAATATCAGATCATTCACCGTGATTTATATATCAGAGGGGTACATAGTACAGGAGAAAATTAAATTTATTAATTTACCTTTTAACGCTTGAAACTAGCTTTAATTGTATTTTTGTTTAATCAAATGATGTGTTTATAAGATTTGATGTCCAAACCAATAATTCCTGAGCTTAATGCTTTCAAACAAACAAACTTATCAAGCATCAACAAATGATTCACTTACACGAAATGCTTCAAATTACACTAGATCCTCAAGATCGCTCTGCTGACAATTTTTTTTTTTTATGGCAACGACACGACAAACGAGCGTACGGGTCACCTGATGTTAAGTGATCACTGCCGCCCACGGCCCCGTATCGCACCAGAGGAGCTACAGGAGCGTTGCCGGTCTGCAAGGTGGATGGGCACCGGGGCCCGGCATTACCCAATGCGAAACGCAGTGACCAAGGCCACTACTTAACGCCGGTTTTAAATGCCGGGGGTGGTAACAATCCGGTCGAGTCTGCCCATGCGTGTTGTCATTGCTGACAACGTAATACTTCCACTCGTACTTTAGTCGCCTCTTACGACACCATCAGTACCAGGGTGATCCTATTCTAAGCCGGGATCACACGGCATTTTCTTAACTTATCATTTTGTAGCTTGAGCCTGTATCCCGCACACGGCAGGGCTGAACTTTTGAATCTATTGTTAACATGCTCCGTTTCGTTCCCCTTTGATTTTGTCTGAATATTGATCGATTAATTTTTTTTGAGCAGTTATATGTATATTGAAATATATTTCTTGTGGTATTCTTCGCCTTGCTCTTGAATATCTCTCTTGAATTCCAGCGAGAAGTTATTTGGCTTTTGTTTTGCAAAATATTTTGGATGTTTGTGTACTTAAAGTTTGTTTACCTTAAATGTATAAACTTTGGCTATTGAATATAATTATGTAGATTTTTTTTCCGTTTTCTCGGGAAATGTAAAATTAGTCAACATTGGAAGTTATCCCAAGCAAACTCTCATTAAAAAGTGGATAAAAATGTATATTATTATAAAACTTAAATAAAACAATTATTTATTATGAATAGTAACAAATACAAAAAAAATCTATTTTAAACTTCACTTTTTTAGTGTTAAAACTTTTTATTAATTGCTTCGCGCAATATCTTTTTTATTTTTTTTTATATCTTCCTAACCTAGTGTTAAGACACTCCGTTCCCCACTTTACGCCAAATTTAGAGGCATTACGTGTTGAGTGGCGGAACTTGATGCTGCGCTTTGCCGTAATACCGGAGCCAAGAAATGAAACATTAAATATTTAAACTGAACATCAACATTGTTATCAGAAGAGATAAAATAATGCAAGCGTTGATAGTAAACATTATTAAATCCATTTTAGCTCAACTATCCGTCAAGCTTCCTTTTCCGTCAAACTGAAATATATATTTAAGATTATAAATGAAACGCTTTTAAACGGATTAATCGCGTATATTGACTTTTAAACATTTTTGGAAACTCGACGTTTCGAACACTTTACAATAGTCTGTGGTCACGGGTAGACTGATGTGGCATTCGTCTGACAGTTGATATAATTATTATATCAAACTACCGCCAACGATTAACCACCAAAATATATGGTAATTACTTAGCTTTGTCAAAATATTATTCTTCTGTATGTTTCAATTGAACCCGCAACTGTAAATGATAGTCTGACACTGAGCGCCTCAAAATGTGCCGTATTGGTCTTAAAAAGGTAAAAAATAATCAAGTCTTATCATAACACATATGTAATTATCGTTTATAAGACAAAGACGCGAGCGACATACGCATACAGCTATTAATTATGTATATAAAAAAAATGAGCCGTCATGGGACGCCTGGCAGATGTGAAACATCGTGTATGTACAAGCAATATGCATAAAAGATAATATTATTACAGGAATTAAATAAAGCCTAATGAGAAAATAAAGAATTACGA
>DWMZ01002352.1:0-14264 GCA_018249855.1 Eueides tales michaeli | reverse complement strand
ATATATATATATATATATATATATATATATATATATATATATATATATATATATATATATATATATATATATATATATATATATATATATATATATATATATAACTATACATGTAGAAAAAAATCCTTTATTTCTCATAAGGATGTCATCTTATAGCGATAAGGATTTGCATTCATTTATAGTTAGTAGTAAAAAATGTATGTCAACAAATAGTTGGATTTAAATTTTGATCTGTATTATATAGAATTTTCAAAAATATAATGTTTTCATATTACATATTGTATTCTATTTTTTAGCAGAAAATGTAATTTATTTATTGTTTTTGATAAAAATTTTAATTTCTTTTCAAGAATGAGAATATTAAATATATATTTTGTAACCACTTGAAAAAATGAAATATTTATTATTTTCATTATATCGCAAAACGCGGCGTTCAGTTACGCCGCTCACCAAGAGAACGGAAATGTCAACCCTAGATTCCCATGTCCCCCTGTCTATCTATATACATATACACATATATTTAAAATACTTCAATTTGTTCTTATTTCTATAATTTTAAAGGAAAAACTGAAGTATAAAAAATATAGCAACACATCACCGAAACTAGTAATTAATTATATTGTTCATAGCTATTATTAGACATATAGATAAAAAAAACTGAATAATCCTTGAATTTGTAAAATATTTAGCGTCGATATGTTAGTCTTAAGGTATATATTATTAAATATTTGATATTTAAGAGCATACTGTGATTTATCTATATTAAATGAAAGCTTCAAAGTTCTTGTTTTTTTAATAATTAACTTAATTAAGTGAATAAAATTCAGCAGAAAGTGGGGAATGGAAGTGGAATGAAGTGTCTCAACACTAGGTTCCCAACTTCCCTCGGCCTACCCTGCCACGTGCGCGATACAGCGTGAAGCTGGGAAAAAAAGTTAGTATTACAAAAAAATATTTTAGCAACAAAAAAAACACATTTTGATAGGTTCATATTTTATTGAGAAAATTGTGTTATCAAGTAATGATAAACAATAAATTAATTAAATATTAGGATTTTAAATAAAAGGAGGTCATTTTAAATCCTAAATGACATCAGTAGCGACGTTGCGATTAAAACTTAATGTACAAACATAAACAATAAAAGTGGCAACACCAGTGTTAAATAGCACATAACATCTTACCAGACGTAAAAAAGTTGACAAGTTGATTTGTATAAATATTACATACATATCAAAATATAGGCATAATGTTTCATAATCATAGACAGTAGGTAAAGAAAAAAATTAAATTATATTCTTCATATGCATTAACTACATAGCAGCCAAAACTCGTCGACCGTACTATAGATACTGATACTATATATATATATACATATATGTATACAAGTAAATTTATCAACTTATTCCAGCTGGCACAGATAGGCACAATTAGTTACAAAGTGGACAAAGAGTATTGGCCTCGTGCTTCTATAATTCACTATATCAAACTATATTTATTGACTAGCAGCACCGTCGACTTCCATCACGTCGCCCTTCGCGCTCGCCTCTATTTGCATCGCATCCTCCATTTTCCCTTTATTGTCTACTGTATCTTTTTTATCTGTGACGCCATCTTTATTTACGCTTTTGTTCGATTCTGTTTTATCTAAATCTTTTTTTTCTTCCTCTTTCTTTGTCTCTTCGATTTTTTCTACTTCTTTTTTGTTTTCATTGGCGACGTCTTTCTTATCTTTGCTTTTGTCGCGTTTCTTGACAACTTTTTTGGGGCTCTTATTTTCAGATATCTCTTGCTCGGGCTGTTCTGTGGGCTTAGGTTCCTCTGGTCGCGTGTCAGCTACGTCTGGTTTTTCTGCTTCTTTTTCCAGTGGCTTTGGTTCTTCTTTCTTTAGTTCTTCGGCATTTTCTTTCGCTTCTCCACTCTGCGCCGGCGCAGGTGGATCCTGTGCTTGTACTTCTGGTTGCGATTCTACTTTCTCTTCTTTGGTTTCTTTCATCTCGACGTCGCCATTTTGGACGCTATTTTGTTGAGCTGCCTGTTTTGCATTATCATTCTGCATTTCTACATCTTGCGCTTGAAGTGCCGCATTCGCTTTATTGTTCTCCGCCTTCGCTTCTAGAACGGCTATACATTTCTGAATACACTTGATGGCCTCCTTCCTCGCCTGTCGAATATTTTCTTTGCCCTCTGTTTCAATATTGTCTAACTTAATCAGATTTCTGGTTAACATTTCGTCCAAGTAGAGGTATCTTTTATCATTCTTCTCGCCGGTGAAGTTTTCAACGTCTGTCATTAGATTGAGGACGTCAGTCTGAATGCTGAGGATCAGTGTGATGGGGTCGTTGGCCGACGGCTGCGGGGGAGGCGGTGGAGCTTGACTTTGTTGTTGAGTGGGATGTTGTTCTTGTTGTTGATAGTGTTGTTGCTGTTGTTGTTTTTGTTGTGGTTCTGGCTGTTGGTAGTGTTGTTGTTTTTGTTGTGGTTGTTGCTGTGGCGACGGCTGCTTTTGCTGCGGTCTGGACGGAGTTTCGGGCCGAGGAGGCTCGTGGTACTGTGGCTTCGGCGATTGCGAACGCTGTGGAGAAGCACCGCGGTTAAAAGCCGCCGATTGTGGATACATTTTCTGCTTGGTAAACGGCTGAGGGCCTTGCCTAAAGAAGGGCCTGTCAAAACCTTTCGCGAACGAAAACGAACCCGGTCCATCATCAGCGAAATACTGTTCTCTATCGATATGAGGCTGCTGCGGAGGAACATACGTGGGCTTGGGCTCTGCGAAATGAGTTCCGTGATCTACATTCTTGTTGATCACCGGTTCGTCTCTGCCTTCAACAAATATGGGTATATGTCTAACATTGGACGGTTGCTCGTGGTGAGGCTGCTCTTGATTGGGGGCACTCATTTTGGGTGAACTTGTCTGATTCACAGTATGATCTGGAGGCGCTGACATAGACCGGTGCGATCTCTCATCAGCTTCTACACTGGGGTCCGCTGGGCTTTTTTGTCCCAAATCTACTGTATTCCTTAGACCGTACTGTGGCAACTGTGTTTGTTCGTCTTGTCCCGCGTCTCCCTCGGTCTGTGTGGCCGTGGTCTGTTGTTGGGGAGAGTGGGCCTGTGGGGACTGAGGTGGGGGGAACTGTTCCTCTCTAGACCCGAATCTTCTGTTCCAATGTGAGGGGAAGTGTTCTCTAAACTCTGGCGGTATATCGTCGAATGGGAATCTGTCGAAGCCTCCAAAGTCACTTGTATCTGGAATAACGAAACGTTTTGTTACAACACCTATAAAAATTATATACATATTAAGTATTTAATAGAACATAAGAATATATTTTACAATGCACAACTTAGATAATTTGGATACCTAGTAGGTACTCAGAAATTAACAGTTTCTGATTTTTAATTTATATGACAACATGCTTAAGACCAAATTCAAATTTATTACCTATATTTTAGAATAGTGTAGATATTGTAAATATTTATTTTAAAATGAATGCAATTTTACAAAACTTGATGATCGACAACATAATTAAATTATAAAACATTACTATGACCAAACCGCATTATAATTTGTCTACAGTAATTACAAAACTATCGTACCGTCTACACCGTCCTGGCTGGAGGGGCGTCGCTTCCTGGCCCAGGTGGCGGGGCGCTGCCGCAGCCGCGCCGCTATGTCCGGGTGGCGCGCCGCGAGCTCACTCCACGCGCCCGTACCCTCCTCCTCATCAAATGGGAAACCGCGCTGTGGACAAAAGAGGATCATTAGTTAAATGGGGAACGCAACGGAGTGTCTTGAATCTAGGTTCCCAAGTTCCCTCTGCCTACCCTGCCATAGCGTGAAGATGAGTGAGTGAGTAAGTGAGTGACTAGTTACTTGTGGCTCTCGGCACAAGCATGTAGCTCTAACGTGACAGGTTATGGTTCTATCCCCACTCGAGGATATGACATTTTTGATATTTTCAACTAAATATTTAATGTTTTCAATTCTTTGCGCAAGGCATAACGAGGCGTTGAGTTCCGCCATTCAACACGTCTTTAATTCGGAACGGAGTGGAGACGGACAGAGTGTTTAAACACTAGGTCCCAAATTCCCTCTGCCTACCCTGCCATGTGTGGGATACAGCGTGAAGCTGAGTGACTATTCGAAAATAATATATATATAGTATCACTTATGCTAAAAGGTATTTTTTTTAAATATAATCATAATATTTTGTGTTACAAATAATACTTTATCGTTTTGACCATTGTGGTCACAAAATAATTTAATAAACAGTTGTTCAAGCAGTAACCATTGTAGTACATCTTCGCAGCGAAAGCGTTGTTCGTAAAATTGGAAATATCATTTTAATCCATATTCATTTGTAGTTCTGCCAATCAACAAGCAATGCCTTAAATTCGGCAAAAAACGAGGAAAGGAAAAGAGTGTCTTAACACTAGATTCCATAGATACCTCGGCCAACCCTGCTAAATGTACGGACATAAATGACAAGCTATACGTCAAGATAAAAACAATATACTCATAACCAAAACAGCAAATTTCTCATGACATAGTAAAACAATGTCATTCAAGTGAGGAAGATAGGACCATATAAGATGTGATCGAGTAGCGACCTCACTATCTGTATAGTCTAGACTGTCGACTGCTTTATTACAATGCAGCCGGTGTAAACATCTTGCATGGTACATAACTTCTCAAATATTTTAATTTGAAGACAAAGAAATAACTAAAATGACAATATTAAAAAAAAGTTTTTTTCTTTTAATATATATTACTTAATAATATTCATTTCAGGAAGACTTTTTACAATTTGACAAATTACAATTTATTTTCGACTTCACGCTGTATCCTGCTCATGGGATGACAGAGGGAACTTGGGAACCTAGATTTGAGACAGCCTCTTCTTTAACCCACTTTCCGCCGAATTTGAGACATTGAGTGTTTAAAGACGGAATTCAACGCCGTGCTTTACCTTGTTAAATGGAAATATTAAATATTTCACTTGTAAATATTGAATATTTCATTTCTTCGAGTTTACAGTCACACGCTTGTGTCCCTGCGCTACAAAAGACCTCATTAAGAAAATAATGATATAAATATAGTTTTTTTTTTTTAAAACAATATTAAGTCAATTCAATCAATACTCGCAAATACAATCCGCCAATAAACCTCGGACACGTATAATCAAATATTATTTCCATGTCATTGCTCGCGGCATCCGCGCCAAAGCAATAATTACACGCTCAATTTAATCTTCATATATGCGCGACGATAAACGTTGATTAATGCAAATTGTGTTGACCAGAACTGAACCGGCGACCTTCGTATTGGCTTTGGTAGTTATTGTTTTTCTATGATAATTTTTAGTATTATTTCAATAAATTCTCTACGCTATGGAGTGGAACGGACAACGGAGTGTCTTTGCTTGCTAGTTGCTAATTATTTATGATATAGAAATTCCACATTAACCTTTGATAAAGTAGACTTAAAAAAAACTAACTAAAAACTCATGTACTTCGGGCAATTATCGAACCTATAACCATCTGATATATAGTCAATGCAGTGTAATCTCCATGATTATTCACAACAGCGTCTCTCTATACATATTAGTAGTATATTTAATTTAGGTTAAGTATCTAATAGTTGTTTGATCATTGATCCGGATCCCGGATACAAGATGTCATTTCAATATAAATATACCTTTATTTTTTTTATCATTTTTTATGCATAATAAAATATTTTTCGCAATCGTAAAACATCATTATAAATGTACCAATTTTATAAAAACATTTACATTTCGTTTAGCTCCCGCACATGATAGGGTAGGCAGAGGGAACCTGTGAACCCAGTGTTACATCACTCACACTCCGTTCCATTCCCCACTTTCTGCCGAATTTGGGGCATTGCGTCGAGTGGCGGAACTCAACGCCGCGCTTTGCCTTCTTACCAGGGCATAGAAATGAATACCTTAAATATTATATTAATAATATTAAAAATTTCATTTCCTCTTGTTGGCACCGAGCCCACAACCATCCGTTTGTACCACACGCTTGTGGCCCAGCGCCGCGACATTTACATTTGTTAAATTAATTATTAATTACTTATATACACATGGATACGCGATACTATCAGAAACAAAGATAAGCATCTACATTACCGGCGTCATTATTCCGATTCAGTGCCGTACCAATTCGATTAGCAATATAATGAGGCATTCAATTGTAATCATTACATTTATGCGGTTAAATATTGAGGATTAATCACACATAAATAAACTATGGTCATTGAATATAAAAATAAAAATAAGCGTAAAATCTACACTACTAATACAAATCTGTGAAGTTTGTTTGATCCAATGCGATAATCTCGAGAACAATAAGTTAAATATAAATGAATACTATAGTGAATCGAAGGTAACAATTGCATACATTCAGTAAGAGACATTATCTATAAAACAGTTAAACACAATATAAGTAAACAAGGTAATAAATTGGTAATCCAATAAGGACAGTACAGTAAATGAAGGGCAGCATAATATTTTTATTGCTGATTGTACGTACATTTAATATTTTAAATTATTAATGCATCTATAATATGCCACATATTGTATTAAGAAGCGGGACCGATTGAACGTGGGTGGATTCGTCATTTAATTGTTGCTGAAATATTAGTCATGTAGAAGAAAATGAATGATCATAGCATTTTTATGTTAGGTATTTGTGAAAATAATATTATTTGTGTACTAGACTCTTTAGTTCTGTAGTTAATATGTAATCTAAAAGAAATTGAAAGGTCTAGTCAGAAAAAAGTGAAAAACTTTCGTGTAGTTCCCACAAAAAAGCATACGTGAAACCAAAATTAAAAATATTAGTGAAAAAATCACTAGGGAATGGCGTTTTTTTTAAATCAACATAGACAATAATAAATAAACAGAAAATGATAAAAAGAAACCTGTCTATTATAGAATTTCTAGAAATAATATAAAAAAAATTAAACTATAAATATAGATAAGGAAAATTCAAAAATTTACGGTTGAATTAAAGTGCATCTTTAATATTGTTACCTGACAAAACCAGTCTTTGATATTACTACACAAAGACTTTACATATACGAAAAATATTTTAAAACTTTGCGTAACATAACAAATACATACAGTACAAAAGAAGATATACAACGAAAAACATTTTTAAAGGTAACCCACACGCGAACTTTCACGAAGGTTACCTAACAAGATCGAGCCGCGATGATTATTTAATCGATTGATGACATCAGCGCGTAGGAGACACAAAAGCTACGTCACGAAGTTCGGACGAACGGACAATACATAAATAAATAATTAGAATACTTCTAGATACAATATTACCTATAGCAAAAATCAGTATGTCTTTATATATTTTTAGAAATTATAAAAATAAAAGGCAAAGCGTGGCGTTGAGTTTCGTCACTCAACACGCAACGCCTCAAATTTGGCGGAAAGTGGAGAACGGAACGGAGTGTCCCAACACTAGGTTCTCATGTTCCCTTTGTCTACACTGCCGTGTGCGGGATACAGCATGAAGCGTGAGTGAGTGAGTGAAATTATCTACAAGCGGTGTAAAATTTACTGTGTTTTATACATTAAAGCACATCGTTTTTTACTGTTTTAACACCAGTCGTTGACCGGCAAAAAACTTTGCAATCATCAGACTAAGTGTTGACAAAAAAAGACGACTAGCGGGTTTAAAAAGAAAAATCCTAAACTTAAATTGACAAATGATATTTTTTATGAATATCAAAATTGTACTCCACCATGACCAATTAAGAAGTAAACATAATTTGCATACTTATTATTAAATAAGTGATGTTTCCAGTGATGACTATATTGCAATTTATGAAAAAAATATATACATATAATCGAATCCAGAATTAAAAGAAAAATTACATCAATCTTTGTCGATATCTCGATAATAATAACTTTAATGAGAGATCGACAAGTGGATCTCTGTAAGGTCCATACCAACATCCGGTGTTTACAGTTCGGTATAAACGTACTAATAAAGAAATAATCTCGAATGATTTCTCGTCGCCATGCCGTATTTGTATGTAGGCGAGAGATGTGACGCATTACAGACGGTGGACCGTTTGTAGTCGATATTTTACCTTCTAAGCCAAACAACACTGAGATCATCATCTAAATTTAGATTCATATTTACTTGAAACGAGGATTTACAAGTTGATATTGGCGGACAAATCCATGAACTTGTTCGATGTCATTCAAATCTGGTTGTAACTTTGTGCACTTATTGAGTAAGCATTGTGTCAAGATCATTCTCAATCATTATGGTGAGCCTTGCAAGTGCATATAAAAACTTGTTATGTGGCATTATGCATGTATTGAACGCATCCTACATATGTAGTACACTCTATTTTATTATTGGCAGAGGGTACTTGGGAAAGTGGAGATCGGAACGAAGTGTCTTAACGGTATACACTCCGTGCCGCCCTCCACAAATCCGTCGAATTCGAGTGATGGAACCCAACGCCGCGCTTTGCGTTGTTACCAAAATGAAGATATGCAAACATTAAATATTTAATTTGATTTTTTTTTTCATTTCCTCGAGTGGGGATCAAACCCACAACCTTAACATATATAATATAACAGCCCTATAAATATCTGCTATCATAATTAATTTCTAAATTATTCCAATTTAAAGTTAACAATAAAACATTAAACATGAAATAAATAACATTTATTTATACCTATTATCAAGAAAGCATTAAGATATATATATATGAAGGTAATACGAAGGTCTTTACAAGGAAATGAGTAGACATTTGATCATGTATTATAATTAAACATTGGCGCCAAACTATCAACATAAAAGTAATAAACGAAATCGATTGTAGGCGTTTAAAACGTTACCGGTTACTATGAAATGACAATATGACGTTTAAACACATGGCCACTGCCTGTTATTTTTATCAATATATTCAAAATTTATTTTATATATTGCATTGATAAAATTATACACTATACTCGACTCTTCTAAAGATAAAAAAATACCAGCGCTATGTATCCCTATGCACCTGGCTGGGTAGACAGAAGGAACTCGGGAATCTGGTGTTAAGACAATTTGATCCGTTCCCTGTTTACCGCCGACTTTGAGGCATTGCGTGGCGAAATTAAACGCCACACTTTGTCTTATTCCAGAGCGAATGTCACGACAGGTCTCAAATATTCTTCTTAATAAGAAATAACTAGATGAATAGTAAATTAATGCTAAATAATTAATTAATAGGACATCTTAAGAGTATTTAAATTCTTTGTACAATAATCGATAATAACAAAGTAACTATCGACATATGGCCGTTACTGCCGTTATATTTACGAAAGCGAACCAATGGAATTATATTTGTATACAAACACGGCGCCAGCGTAACATAATACGCCGTATTGGGAGCAGCACTCAATGTTAAATTACGCAGACGGAGAATTATCTAGAGACGGGCCCCTATAAGTAAACGTCTGAGTAAGAAAGCTATTAAGAGCGTCGATACTCTTATCTTAGCTCAAAATACGGAAGCAGAAATGTCTGTTTTGAAGTAAGCTTGCAGATATACGATGTACATTATATTGTTAGGCAATAAAATTGAAATCATATGTTACCCATAACACATTGCAGAGGGAACTTGGTGTAGTTACACTATAACCACTTTTGGCTGAATTTTCGACGCATGGAAAATTTAGCCAAAAGTGGTTGCCTGGATGTTCAAAGGAAAACCCAACGCGCTTTGTTTTGCAACCAGAGCATAGAAATGAAAATATTGAATAATTAATTCCTAGATTGTCCACAGCATCCTTGTGCCACTGCATTACGTTGGCTTCAAGAAATAAGATATATCTTCAAATTTTAATGACAATGGCACACCAAATTAAATATTTATAATGATAAAGAGAAATATGATATATTTGTAATATTTCTAAAATATAGATTATCATATGTCTAGCGGCCAGTAACTACTACATAGAAAGAAAATGCGATGGAAATACGAGAATTTACGAAGATTTCTTTTAATTTTGGTAGTTAGTTCTTTCGTTTAAGCTAACGAAACTTGCTCTACCAATATATATATATAAGTTTTATTAAATGTTTAGATGTATTTTTAAATTTTTTTTCAGATTCAATATTCGAGGAAAGAGATATGTATACACCTAATGCAGATTAATCCCCACTCATTAAAACATCTCAAAATGTGTGGAAATGATGAACGTAGCAACTTTAAAATACACGGTTTGTAAGAGAAAAGAAGAGAAAAGTTCCAGAGTCACAGATTCACACATTTTTTTTTTAGCTTCACGCTGTATCCCGCATAAGGCAAAGTAGGCAGAGGGAACCCGGGAACCTAGTGTCAAGACACTCCGTTCCACTTCCGTTCACCACTTTCCGCCGAATTTGAGGCATTGCGTGTTGAGAGGCGGAGCTCTACGCCGCGCTTTGCCTTATTACCAGAGCGAAGAAATGAAAACATTAAATATTTAAATTGAAAATATTAAATATTTCATTTCCTCGACTGGGGATCGAACCCAGAACCTGTCAACGTGAAAGGCAACGCTTGTGCCGCTGCGCCACGACAGGCCTATTCACATAATATTAATAAAAACCTCTATTTCCGGAGCACCTTGCTACTAAGATGCGACATCTGTCATTGCCATACCCACGCAGGTAGCCCGGCAAAGGTGTCCAGAGTCCTTAACATTTTTAAACAATGCTTTCTATTTCTAGCGACCTCGTTAGCAAAGGTCAAAAGTAAAAAACAAAATTTATTGAAGAGTCTACATCTATAAATGGCGTTACGATAACAGCTGCGTACGCGTTGACTCACAGCCGGCAACGTGACTGTTTACATATTTTCGTTTTATTCGGTAAAAATATAAAAAAGGTGCATATTAAGAAAAACTTTTTGTTAAATTTGTATATATATTTAGTTTCTAAAGCTATTCTAAAATTGATTTTTATTTTTTTATTAAATAAAATCTAGTTTAATAGACAATTAATTATTTAACGTTTTTTTTCAATTTTTTTTAGATTATGAAAATTTAACAAATTAATTAATTGAAAATATTACATATGCTTCAAGAAAATATAAACTTAGAAAAATTAAAATATTAACTTAACGTGTTTAGGAGAAAATCATTTCAGGACTCATGTTATTATTTTCAATTTCTTTTATCCTGTATATAACGAATCGCAATAAAATAATACATATTAGTAGATATTAACTAATTTTCAACAAAATTTAAGAACAAAAATTAAATGTTGTATTAAAAAATCCCTACCTCATTTGTAGCGTTCCCATGATATTCTGGTGGCTTATCCACAACGACAGGTGATTCCATATTTCAACTATAAACACTGGAATGTATCACAGAAATACACAATACACTTCGATAAGAAAACCTCGAATTACTGATAGCTAATATATAACGCTCTTTGCCGTGTTTCAATTTCAACTGAAGCGGTAGCAGCGTCCGACTGTATTTATATAGCCGTACGAAGCTCTCGAACCGTCTGGATCGTTCGAGAGAAACGTGGACTCGTGGCCCCTATAAGAAGTATCGCGCTACAATATTATTGATTGTGTTTTGTACATTGAAGCTTTTTGTATTCATTTTTAAAACACATATTTTCTTTAAACATATGTAGCCAGCAATGTATTATTGGTGACATCTTACAAACAATACGTACTTAGTGCGCATGTTCAGTCAAGTAATTTAGAATATTTAACCCTTTTCGTTATAGGGGTGAAGTTTTAGAAAGCTTTTTGCAAATAATGAAATTACTGCTTTACTTAATTATGCTGATATTTAAAATATACCAATCAATGAACAATAAATTGTTCATTGTATTATTTTTATCACTCATTCACTCAAACAACAAATTCAAAGATTTCGCATAGACAGAATAAAGGTAATACTATTGTATAAGAACAATGCAACAATAAAAAAATACAAAAACGATACCAATTTGGCATGAAAGTGTAAATCATTTACAATTTATTCGAAATGACAAAACGACAACGGCATGACAGAAAATGCATATTTATTTACTTATTAAGTTTCACCGGCGACAAAAACTTCACATGGCCCTTCAGAAGTCTTTAAGTGGGTACTCGTGAATTATTTATTAATTTTATTACAACGTTTAAACAAATTACTTGAAAAAAAAATATACCGGAACGAACTAAATGAGACGAAATTCTCGAATATTCCACTTATAATCCATGTTAGGTCGATTGCACCGGCGCCAAACACCATTAGGGCGTCATCGGTATCGACGGTTTCTTAAATTCATTGACCCAACTTAATAAATCAACTACATAACATGTGATATTTTACATCATTTTTTTTTCAGTTTTACATTATAGCAAGCAGGCAAGCTAAGTTAGGCCCGGTAGAATTAAAGAGACGGGACCGAAACCACAGCCTGTCGCGTTTACAGTCGCACGCTTCTGCCCCTTAGCCACGACAGGCCTATAGGTGGCCATTCAATTAATAGAACAAGCAATATATAAATAACATATAGCATAAGAAAACATGCGGAAGACCGTTACGGCATCTAATCAGATCAGTAATGTAACGAAATAAAATTAGCAATTGTTAAATGGCACAATAGTCATTATAATATCTTCTTCATAAAGATGTCACTATCATGAATTCAAGAAATTGCTGTTTAAATTAATTATCGATCAATTTAGGCCTGTCATGGCGCAGTGGCACAAGTATATGACTTTAACGCGACAGGTTGTGCGGTTCGATCCCACTAGAGAAAATAAAATTTTATTATTTTCAATTTCAATATTTAATGTTTACATTTCATCGCACTGCTAACGAAGCAAGGCGCGGCGTTGAGTTCCGCCACCGTACACAAAATGCCACAAATTCAGTGGAAAGTTGGGAATGGAACGGAGTCTCCAGTCTCTAAGCCTTGCCAAGTACGGGGTACAGCCTAAAGGTGAGTATGAGTATCAATTAATTAACATGTATGTCATATATATCCACGCTTCACCTTTTTAAATATTCAATGAATTACAAATCATATATCTACTATAAAAATTGAGAGAAATTTAGAGATCTTGTATTCGAATGTATTTATGACGTGTCTACTGACATTTTTAAGTGCATAAGTTTAAATATAAAGTGTTATTAGAAAGTTTATAAGTTGATATTTACAGAAAAACAAATGCAATGCGGAAGTGAATTCTATGCTACTTTTAAATAATAAAAAATGGCGGCGACAATAGGTTTTATAAATAATATTATCATATTAAACAAAGTATCCAGATGACAGAGTTTTGCTTGGATATTCTTCTTTTTTTTCAGCTCGCCGCTGTATCCCGCACTTGACAGGCTAGGTAGAGGGAAGGTAGTATTAAGACCTAGTACTATTAAGACACTCCGTTCCATTTCCCACTCATATTATTTTTTTTTAGCTTTACATATGACATGACAACACTAGGTTCCCAGGTTCCCTCTGCCTACCCGGCAGAGGGAACCTGGGAACCTAGTGATAAGACACTCCGTTCCACTTCCGCTCCCCACCTTCCGCCAATTTTGAGGCATTGCGTGTTGAGTGGCGGAACTCAACGCCGCGCTTTGCCTTAATACCAGAACAAAAAAATGAAACATTAAATATTTAAATTGAAAATATTAAACATTTCATTTTATTGAGTGTGGATCGAACCCACAACCTGTCAGTTACAGTCGCACGCTTGTGCCGCCGCGCCACGACAGGCCTCATATTATATTTAAATACATAATACATATTAAGAAAAATATCGGATAGACAACGCAACCTCTGGATACGAATCAAGATCTTCTAATGACATTTGGTAACGATATTTTGTTGCCTGAAAACATGAAGAAATAGACATTTTTCAGACAGGATTCATCCCCCTCGAAACACCTATAGACAAATCTTATGAAGATCGTTGGTGGCAAATCTCATATTGCTATTTTAAAAATATAAGATAGTAAATTCAAAGATTTCACTATACACTATATATGAGGCCGTGGAATGCTTTATTTACGTGGGACACACTTGTGTCCAATTTTCAAACTTTTCTTTAAGGTGTGGTCGGCTCGAGTTTTGTCTTTATTTACATATATGGTAACACTTAAGTAATAAACATATTTGAGTTTCTTTAAATATGTAAAAGTCCTTATTTACTGATAAATATTAACAGCGTATTCGCGATTCAACTAAAATATGACAATAAGAATACAATTATA
>DWMZ01002351.1:0-14265 GCA_018249855.1 Eueides tales michaeli | reverse complement strand
TACAGGTGCGTTGCCGGTCTGTAAGGTGGATGGGCACCGGGGCCCGGCATTACCCAATGCGAAACGCAGTGACCAAGGTCACTACTTAACGCCGGTTTTAAATGCCGGGGGTGGTAACAATCCAGTCAAGTCTGCCCATGCGTGTTGTCATTGCTGACAACGTGACTCTTCCACTCGTACTTTAGTCGCCTCTTACGACACCATCAGTACCAGGGTGATCCTAATCTAAGCCGGGATCACACGGGAACAGATCGCCATGTCCCTCTTTCAACCCTTCCATGTGCGGGTTACAGCGTGCAGCTGAGTATGTTATACATATGACTAAAACTCAGCTTTGGACACTAAAATTTATTGATATATTACAGTCCATTAGCACAACATTTGATATAAATTAGAGCCTGTGTTATTCTGATGTATAAACTATGTCCCTTGACCAGTTTTGTTAATATATGATTTTAAATGTATTTCCATCATGAATTAAATCTTTTCTTTTTTAGACTTATTGCCGTCGGAATTTTCTATTTTTTGATAATTGTTATTCATTAAAATATATACTCCTTAGCACGAAGTTAGGTTAGGTAATCAGCACTTATGTCTATAAGCTAAATGTAGAGATAACAGAAACTAAATGAAGACAATAAAATTTGGCCAAGCCTGAGTCAGACTCGCCCACGAACTGTGCCGTACTATTATCTATAGACACGGCAAATAAATCATATTTTTAGCATGGAGAGCCCTTTGAATATTTATTTTCTTTTCTTTTTAAGCCTTTGTTGTTACAGCACAACGAAAATATCAATGAAAATTTCAACTGTCTAACTATCACAATTCACGAGAAACAGCCTGAAAAACAGACAGTGGAGTCTTAATAATACAACCCCCTTTCGATACGGAACTCTAATAAATAACTAAAATAATGCACTTTCAATATGTTTAAGTACATATCAACGACCCTTGAACAACTCGTGTAATATTTTATTAGCCATTGTTGATAAGATAAGATTATATCAAGTAAAATAAAAATAATATATAATATATATATATATATATATATATATATATATATATATATATATATATATATATATATATATATATATATATATATATATATATATATATTAAAATTATCCTTTATGGGACTTGATTTTCTCATTTTGCAATTTTGTAAAATAATAATATACCGTACTGTACATATAGTACCTAAATATACTTTAAACTTCCAAACAATTTTAAAATAGCTTGTAAAAACATAATTAAATTTTATGTATCTAATAAAATTCTTAATCATAATTATGAGAGTTACGTAATATTAAGTCATATTTTTTGTAGGCAGACGTAATTCGTTCGAATTTGGCAACACTTTAGTGTACTTGTATAAATTACACAAAATACTTTGTTCACTAGATAATTGAAGAAGCCCTAGCGGGTCGTCGTTTAATTGTAAATGTATTCTAGCTGTATTCGAGGAACAGAATTATTTATATTTACAAATGACCCCACATGTTGACAGAACAAGGCGCGGCGTTGAGCTCCACCAACGGAGTGTTTGAACTCTGCCTACCCTTACTCACGATCAAACATCATTATATGCATTGAATCCTATTAATATTAAAATGTGAAATTTAGGTGTGGATGGATGTATGTTCGACTTTAACGTGTAATACAAGAAAATAGATTTGTATATAAATTTACAATTGTTTAGGCTACAATTTATGTCGTTTTTTTTTAGCTTCACTCTGTATCTCGCATATGGCAGGGTAAGCAGGCTAAGGAGCCTAGGTAGTGTTAAAGCACTCTCAGAGTCACTCCCAATTCCAGTCAAATAGTTGGGAACAAAATATTGTTCCCCACTTTTTGACTAGAATTTTAGGCATGGCGTGTTGAGTGGCGGAACTCAACACCGCGCTTTGGCTTGTTACCAGAGTGAAGAAATGAATATATTTAATATTTCACTACCTCGAATGGTGATCGAACCCATAGCTTGTGCCCCTGTGGCCTCTAATTATTTTTATAATATGACTATAATAGAATAAAAAGTTTGAACGAGCTAAGTTGTGTTTAGATCATTGTAGAATATAATTTGGAGAAATATTGTACTGTTCTCACTTTATGGGGTCTCTATAGTCACAACCTAGAAGCTGATATTAAAGTAAATAAATCCTTGTATACTAATCCTCCACTTAGATTAATTTTAATTTAATTTAGTTATTTAGTACATTAAATCTGACTATAATTAATTATTTTGATTCCTTGCTTCGACCGTAGTGGTGCAGTTGACAGTGTCTGAATTAAATCGCGGCGCTTATAGGTTCATTTCCTATTCGTGAAAATTTTGCAGATTTTTTATCGAACATATAGTCTTAATACTACGAGTAGGGTCCCTCCGTTTTCCCTGTCATTTGAGAAAATAGGCGAAGTATTCTTTATTTTTTTTTAATTCACTATATTTTTTGCAATAACAGTCGTCTTAAGTTTGAAAATAGTCATTAAAAACAATAAAAAGTCGTGTAAATAAAGAATTGATTTACGACTTTGCGGTGAGGTATTTTACTCGACATAATCTTATCTTATCAACAATGGCTAATAAAATATTACAAGAGTTATTCAAGGGTCGTTGATATGTACTTAAACATATTGAAAGTGCATTATTTTAGTTATTTATTAGAGTTCCATATGCAAAGGGAAAAAACGGGGTTGTATTATTAAGACTCCACTGTATGTTTTTCAGGCTGTTTTTCGTGAATTGTGAGTTAGACAGTTGAAATTTTCATTGATATTTTCGTTGTGCTATAACAATAAAGGCTTAAAAAGAAAAGAAAATAAATATTCAAAGGGGCCTCCATGCTAATAATATGATTTATTTGCCGTGTCCGTAGATAATAGTACGGCACAGTTCGTGGGCGAGTCTGACTCAGGCTTGGCCAAATTTTATCGTATTCATTTAGTTTCTGTTATCTCTACATTTAGCTTATAGACATAAGTGCTG
Organism: Eueides tales michaeli; assembly: GCA_018249855.1. Classification (NCBI taxonomy): domain Eukaryota; kingdom Metazoa; phylum Arthropoda; class Insecta; order Lepidoptera; family Nymphalidae; genus Eueides; species Eueides tales. The sequence continues at coordinate 11,276 of DWMZ01002351.1, read as the reverse complement.
ATTACGTAACCTAACTTCGTGCTAAGGAGTATATATTTTAATGAATAATAATTATCAAAAAATAGAAAATTTCGACGGCATTAAGTCTAAAAAAGAAAAGATTTAATTCATGATGGAAATACATTTAAAATCATATATTAACAAAACTAGTCAAGGGACATAGTTTATACATCAGAATAACACAGGCTCTAATTTATATCAAATGTTGTGGACTGTAATATATCAATAAATTTTAGTGTTCAAAGCTGCGTTTTAGTCATTAGTATAACATACTCAGCTGCACGCTGTATCCCGCACATGGATGGGTAGAAAGAGGGACTTGGCGACCTATTGTTAAGACACTCCGCTCCACTTTCTGCCGAATTTGAGATATTGCGTGTTGAATGGCGAAACTAAACGCTGCATTTTTGCGTTATTAGCAGAGCGAAGAAATGAAACATTAAATATTTAAATTGAATTAAATATTTATATCAAGCATTTCATTTTTTCGAGTGGGAATCGAGTTCACAATCTGTCGATTACAGCCACACTTGTGCCACGACATGCCTCAGTATCTATAATATAAATTCTTATAACTGAAATAATTTATATTTTATCATGTAAACTAAAGACTTAGGTATTTGCAAGAGATTTTTTACCATAATCGCTTGCTTTATAGTACTATAATGATAATTATAGCAATCTGTCTTTGTTTAAAATAGTTTAGAGTCATCTACGCTTAACGACTTTGGGCATGATCACATAAATATTATAAATTAACGAATCAACTGTGGCTTTGCCCGCTTAAGCTTATTGGTTTGGTTTTTAAATTAATTCACATAAAAATATGTACTTTCTGTTTCATATCATAACAACCCTAGTGTTCAGAACCAATTTTCGTACGTATGTGAGACAACATTTGTTGTACAAAAAAGTGTGGCGTTGAGTTGAGATCTCGAATTTTAGGCAATGCGTCCTGTGCTTTGTTACCATAGCAACGAAATGAAAACATTTCAATTGAAAATATTAAATATTTCATTTGCTCGAGTGACGATCGAACCCACGACCCGTCGCATTAACAGTCACACGTTTGTGCCCCTGCGCCACGACAGGCCTCTCGAAGATATGTACTCCTTAAGTGAATTAATAATAAAAAAAACTTACGCAACAAAATACTGAATAGATTTCTTCTAATAAAATTTGAACTCACACTTGGCATTAATAAGCAAAATTGTTAAATATAACCAATTTGTAATATAAATAATTATAGTTAGGTATCATTAAATACTAATAGTGTTGTAAATCGTTATTTTAGTGTACAATTATACAGTGTTAGCTAATACATTATTCAAATTATAATTGATTTTCATTGAAATGTATATAAATAATTGTCTCTTATTTGACTATAATTAATTTAACTAATTTAAATTGATTGCTCCGGATGATATATATATATATATATATATATATATATATATATATATATATATATATATATATATATATATATATATATATATATATATATATATATATATATATATATAAATATAGCCACTCGAAGAAATGGAATAATAAATGTTCTCATTTGTTAGTTCTGGAAACAAGCTAAAGCGCGGCGTTGAGTTTCGTTGAGTTTCGCTCAATACGCCTTGAGACATTGCGTGTTGAGATTATTATGTCAAGAAGGAATTTATGTACAAGTGACCACTCTCTGCTTCAATTATGTGGTGTGTATAATCGTTTCCATACAGCTTCCATTGTATGGCAGTGATAGTTGATCTGTTATTATTAAAATTAAGAGCCAAAATTTCTTTTCTGGCTTTTCATCAGATATTCCAGATTTTTTATTTTCATCGCCCGACACAAAAAGAAGGGTGCTATAAGTCTGTCTGTTAGTCTTAGGTAAATGATCTAAATGAGAAAATCGATTTGCTTTGAATTTTTAATCAGAAGCCTCGATCATCGCGGCGGTTCTTAGCTACGTTTCACGTATATCAGATTAGTATTTTAAAATTAACAAGCACTTTGCCAAGAAGCCTTTGAAATAGTCGTTTATGGATTGTGCATTTTTACAATTATATTTCCTAGTTTTTAATTAAATCTCAATGGGAAGCATATTTCCGTTTCAACACTTAAAGTGTTACAGTATGTATATATCTTCTGGCTTATAAACTCATCAACAACCAAATATAGATGAACGCACAATTACTGTCAGATTAGTTCAGCCTTAGATAGTTTTTATAGCTGAGTGAGTTTTCGATAAGTTAGCAAGTAAAGGGCAGAATGTTAATGAGATGATTCTAGGTTAGATTTTCGTTGGAGAAAATAATTATATTGTCATTATTTTTGTGTATATGGTTTGGAATGTTGCACAGTGAGAAGTACTTAATTCTCCGCTTTGAGATCCACTCCAAAGAAAACGGTATAGCATTTTTTAAATAGTACGTACGTACGTATTATATTAAGGCCAGTCGTGGCGCAGAACTATAATTTAATCGTGGCAGGTTGTGGGTGCGAGTTTTAATCTAGAAAATGAAATAATAAATATATCCTGGCTTTGGGAACGTGGCAAAGCGCGGCGTTGAGTGTCGCCAAATAAAACTAAAAACACAAAAGGTTATCCTTATTTTCCAGATGTGTTACGAATAGACTAAAATGCGGTATTCTATAAATTCCCTCTGCCTATATGCATATTGATTTAGTACTACTTTCCCTTTGAAAGCCCACGTTTGTCAACAGAATGCATCATACAGTATTAGAGATGCTAATGTTATGGTAATGTAGGTAAATAATATGTTTATCAGTATGTACATTTTAGATAAAACTAAAGAGTGGATTAACATTTACGAGTTTACGAGTGGTAATGACGAAAAAACTATTTGTTTACAGCGATTTTGCTTGTTATTTACAGGGATGTTGATTGAAAATATTTTTTAATATTCTGACCTAAATACCAATTATAAATAAAAAATAAAGCACTAAATAATTTTTATTGCGTATATTGTGATAAACATTTTTGGAAATCCGAAGTTTCGAACACTTTACATTAGTCCGTGGTGACGGGTAGCGTACCAAAAACGTATATCAATCAATATACGCGATTAATCCGGTTAGAATTGTTTCATTTAAAATATTTTTATTCAGGTTGCTCTGGCAATAATGACATCAGATAAGTTCTGTAAAAATATTGGCCTAAAAAATAAATATAAATCGAATTTAAAAACTAACTAAAATATTGACTAAAACTGATTATTATATCTAAGATTATTTTTAAATTTTCACACGACGAACTTGTAAATATACCTACAATGATTTGTGGCTCGTGGGTACAATAAAGAGAACTAATAACCGTTGGTTTTTCTGCCCCAAAGGCTTGTACACTGGATAGTAAGTGCTGTGGGCAGGTATTATGTTTTTTTACGCTTTGTCCCGCATATAGCAAGGAAGACAGAGGGAACCTGTACACTTAGTGTTAAGACACTCCACTTTACATTCAGTAACCTCTGTTTGTCACTTTCCGCCAAATTGTGGAGGCTTTACGTGTTAAATGGCGAAAGACAACGCCGAGCTTTATTCCATTATTAGAGCGAATAATTGAATATATATAATATTTCATTCTCGAATGGAGATCGATCCCACAGCCTGTAGCGTTTACAGTCGCACGCTTTCATCCCTGCGTCACGACAGCCCTCAACTCACCTAGCAGGTGGTTCAATCATTGACCAATTAATAGTATCTTTGATTTTCGCGATTGTTACAAATTTTAAATGAAACACTTTTAAACGGATTAATCGCGTATATTGACTTTTAAACATTTTTGGAAACCCGACGTTTCGAACACTTTACAGTAGTCCGTGGTCACGGGTAGACCAAAGTGTTCGAAACGTCGGGTTTCCAAAAATGTTTAAAAGTCAATATACGCGATTGATCCGTTTAAAAGTGTTTCATTTGAATCATTGGCCAATTTCCAGCAGTGTGCAAAAATAAGGCTTTTATTATTATTGAGTGTTGATAAAATATAATTGAATAAGAAATCTAAAGTACAACTAATATATATTTATAAAATAACTCTCAGTTCTTCGAATTTAGTTGCGCTACATATATGAAATTATGATAAGAACATTAGTTTTCATTCTAGTTTATTCAAGAAAGTAAAGCTTTTCACTTGCGTTTTAGAACTTTATTTATTCACTTATTTCCCTCACAAATTAAGTACTTTACTAGCGAATGTGTTATAATCGTCCAATTTAATCTACCATTTGTGGAACTGAGCCTATTGAAGACGGCACTTATAAGGAATGTGAATATACACATATATTATTACATTTATTAAAGGCTTGTTTTTGTATTGACTGGATTGGCAGCTTATAGGTACTAAGTTGCAAGTTTAAATCTGGGGAAGGATTTTTACTTCGAACGAAACATTATAGCTTTGGCACTTGAAAAATAATTGTTTAAATTAACATAAGCAATATCAAAAATATTTATTTAAATAAATTTTATTATGAAAAAAATGACCAAGTTCAATAAGTAATGTTTTTATGATAGGTAGATAGAAACTTTGAAACCAGTACTTTGTAATATTTATATATTTATGCAAAGCTTTGATAGAAAAAATATCATCATATTAACTGTGAAACAAACAAACAAACAAGATTTATAAACAATGGAATTAATTTATTACGTGCGTAGATGCTCTAATGAACGTCGTACCATCTGATAAGACAGTGTGACGTAGAATTCTAAGATCCATTGAGTTGTCCCAAATACCTCTAAATTACAAATTTGTGATACTATAATGATCGTGTTTTACTTAATTTTATTGGTTTCACCATTTATTGGTAACTAATACGTAAATAAAAATTAAAATATATATACTATTTAAAAGTGATTTGAATATGGAATTGATGTAGAAATTATATAACTAAGTTAAAATGAAAAAATAGAAAATGACAAAAATAAATACATTTAACTGAATTTACTGTGTTGATTCTGTATTTCGCATATAGCAGAGAGTATAGAGGAGTGTAGGAATCAGTGTTAAGACACTCTATTCCCATTAATACACTTCTGTTCTCTACTTTCTGTCGAATTCCAGAGGAATTGTAGTTAAGATGTGAAACTCAAGGCCACACTTTGCATCGTCACCATTAAATATTAGAATCACATGTTTATGCCCCTACACTATAACAGCCTTAATAAATTAAGGCTATAGGTGAGATATTTTATAGCGTTGTAAATATAAAATGACTTATCATAAAAACTATGGTTACAAATGTCCTACCTTTAAAAGCGGTATAAAAGTATTCAATAAATATGAAAACAAATTACTTTACAGTGATCAATTTTTAATACGTATTATGAGTTAACAGTAAAGAACTCACTCAGCTTCACACTGTATCCTGCACATGGTAGGTTAGGCAGAGGGAACTTGGTAACCTAGTGTTAAGGCACTCCTTTCCACTTGCGTTCCCCACTTTTTGCCGAAATTGAGGCATTGCGTGTTGAATGGCGGAACTCAATGCCGCACCTTATTACCAGAACGAAGAAATAAAACATTAACTATTTAAATTAAAAACATTAAATATTTCATTTCCTAGAGTGGGGATCGAACCCACAGCCTGTCGGTTACAGTTACACGTATGTGCTACTGCGCCACGACAGGCCTAAGTAAATAACTACTTATCTTAATTACATCTACGAAATATTTTATAAAATCTTAAATTTAAAGCGTTCATTTCAACCATATCATAGAAATAATAGATAAAAAAAAATCCTTTCTTAGAAAAAGTGTAATAATTTTAACGTAGCAATATTTAAAGCCACACCTCTTGGAAATCACTATGCCATACATTTGTCGTTAAATTTTTATACGTTTTCTTCGTATGTATTTTTTTCCTAAGTGTGCATTTACATTCAAAAATAAAGAAAAATAAAGTTTTATTAATTTGCACAAACATACAGATAAAAAATCACGTGCATGTGTCGTAGAACGTGACAAAGCGACCTTGATGATGCAGTAAGCTCACGAAATCGTATTAATTATAGAATTTATATTTAAAATTACGTCAGTATTTATCAGTATTTTTTACATTAAGCGTTAGATATAAATCTTCGACTCCATTTATTAAAAAAACCCTAATTCTTTTAATACCTTTTAGCTTTTATTTTTCTTTTCTTCCAGTTTCACGATATATCACGCACACATGACATTAGGGTAGGCAGAAAGAACCTAGTGTTAAGATACTCTATTCTCTGTAAACCACTTTCGTTCCCTATTTTTTAACGATTTTGGGGTATTGCGTGTTGAGTGGTGGAACTCAACACCGAAATTTGCGTCGTTACCAGAATGGATCGTCGACCAAGAAAACTAAAATATTATACATTTGATTTCCTCATATGGAAGTCGAAGTCACAACTTATGGTATTTAAAGCCATGACATGTCTTTAGAGTCCTTAGCCTAATGCCAATTTAAGAAAAAGATGAAAAATATTTTGATTTTATTTTCACAGGAAAATATTTATTATTTTTATATATAATAGATAAGATAATTTTGAATCGACCATTTTTACAGTAGTAGAAGAAATAATTATTTAAATTTTTTTCAAGTCCAAAAATTTTAATTGCATCTTATTTGAAGCAACAGCCTTGAGCAACTTCTATGTCATTTCGAAAAGAACTTGGCTCTATTTCTTCTTTCAGATACTTACTTTGAGCTATATGTGTCTACTCCATTCCGTGTGGGCGGTGTTCCGTTTTCCTTCTCCATGGTAATATTTTCAGTAGATGGTTTCTAATGTTGTTATATTATTTCATCTATAGCCATACATTGCCTCTGAAACAAAATAAAAATACAATTTTAAAATAAAACTAGATTATACCTACATTTTTTTCAAAATAGAAAGAACTAATAGTCAAATACTAAATTTAAAAACGTATAAGACTTTGAAAGAAGCAGGATTTGAACCCGCGCCTCTTGGAATCCGTCCAAATCAAACATTTTTCTACGTTTTTAAATTTAGTATTTTTCTTTCCTTAGTGTGGAATAACACTTTAAAAATAGTAAAAATATAGAACTAATAGTTGTTTATTGTACATAGAGGCGACTATGAATGACTATGATATAAGATAACTCTCCTCGATAAATGAGCTATTTAACACGATTTACTTTACTAACGATTTTGATATCAGATTTAACCAGTAGTTCCTGAGATGAGCAAATAAACAAAACATATCATTGCGCATTTCTGTAAATTGAAATGGGCAGAAAGTGCTCAGACTTTGTCATGCGGGAAAAAATAAGAAACTACATTTTATTATTTAAAAGATTAATCCCTAAAATTAAAATCTTCAAACATTGATAACCTTATCACATACAACAGAACATTTATCTATATTATATATAATTCACTGACATCGTTTGGAGCTTAAGAGATGAAAAACAAATAATTTGACAAAAGGTCTTTAAACAAAATTAACATGTTTTACATTTTTTTATATTTCTTAAGAAAAGAATGACAACACTAAACAAAGGAATGCTGTCTAAGCGTCAGATTAGTCATAAATGAATGTAAAATATAAACAAAAGCAAGAAATATAGTATTACACGTTGACTGAATTCGTGATATTACGTTCATTATCGTTAATTTCAGTTGCGCGTATATTTATCGATTGTGCGACAATGGTTGTGCGACAATGGTATCGATTGTGCGACAATGGTAATTTGTAATACCTTGCTGCAGCGAGTTGAATATTTGTATAGTTATTAAAATATAGTTTAAAAAATAAAAAAAATACTTATGGACAGGATTTGGCCAAGTGTTATAAAATGTGTGCTCAGAGCTAAAATATGAGCTTCGAACTTCTGTGGTTTACAAGTAACCTTGGAAATACTTGCGTTTTTGTGCTCTGGTAACGAGACAATGAGCGGCGTTTAGTTCCGCCACTTAACAATGCAATGAATCAGATTTGGCGGAAAGTGGGAAAAGGAACCTTATGTTCCTCTTACCACCCTGCCATGTGCGGGGTACAGCGTGAAGCTGAGAGTAATAATTTTAGCTAATATAAAAATATATTGTTATTAATGTTTGTTTGTTTTGTCAATTTTATCATAAAATTGATACTTTCTTTTATATTAATATAAATTAATTTTGTTTAAATTAATTATATTGTTGACCAATTATGTATATTTGTAGTTGTAATTACAATTTATTTAGAATATGGAAATCGATGTAAAATATTTGTAGTATCTGACTCGAAACGTGAATCAAATTGGCAAACTTAATTGTGCAAGCGTACGTACTCATTTTGTATGAAATTAACTACAATTATAAGTTTGTAAAGATGTTTTTTCCGGATTTTCACTTTTTGGAATTTTTCCTTTTAAGTTATCACTACGTACCAAATTTCACCGCGGTCCACGGAAAGCTCTGTTTAGGTTTTGATTGCATTTTTTTGATAGAAAATTGTATCTTTTGATTGCGTTGATTTGGAAGCTTCATTAATTCTATCAAACCAAGGTCTAAGAAACCGTAGATTTCAACTTGATACCATCAGGCGATCTGGTCTTGATTCCCTTCTTATCTTTTAAGATGCATAATCGTAAAAAAGAATCTTAAATAGCCCGACAAGTGTATTGTATGAGATAATCCTAAATAAAAAAAAAACCTTAGGTTGATACTGGTATAATAATATTATAAGTAACAATAACTTAATAGAGGCCTGTCGTGGCGCAACGGCACAAGCGTGTGGCTGTAACCGGCAGGCGCCGGGTTTGATTCCCAGTCCAGGAAATGAAATATTTAATATTTTCAATTTAAATATTTAATGTTTCATTTCTTCGATCTGGTTATAAGGCAAAACGCGGCTTTGAATACCGCCACTCAACACGCAATGCCTCAAATTCGGCGGAAAGTGGGGAACGGAAGTGGAACAGAGTGTCTTAACATTAGGTTCCCGGGTTCCCTTTGCCTACCCTGCCTTGTGCGGGATACAGCGTGAAGCTAAAAAAAAAGAAAAAAAAACATTGTAGATACTGAACAAGTTGTGGATTCCGTCCTCACTTTAGGAAAGGAAATAAAAATATTTAATATTATTACATACGTCGACTGGGATTTGAACCCAGAACCTGGCATTTAAGGTAGCTTGTGCTTTTGCGCCACGACTGACCTTTATCGCTATTATAAATATGTCAAGTTCAGTTTCTTAGTTTTTATTACATAGTTATTTGTTTACTATTATCTAATAAAAGCGTGCTATGAATATATATTGAATGTCATAATGTTGTTAATTGCAGTGTATCGGTTTTATAGACTCAGCTTCACGCTGTATCCTACACATGGCATAGTAGGCAGAGGGAACTTGGGAACCTAGTGTTAAGACACTCCGTTCCACTTCCGTACCCCACTTTCCGCAGAATTTGAGGCATTGCGTCTTGAGTGGCGGAACTCAACGCCGCGCTTTTGCTTTATTACCAGATATGGTATGGTTGATATGATTATTGTATGTACATATAAGATATATTATAGTATTTAGTACGGCAAAATTGCTACTTCATTAATATTAGTTTAGCCGAAATTTCAATTTTCAATGTTAAAATATTGTCTATCGAAAGTTTTCTGTTTCTAGTTTCTTTTTTTAATTAGTTATTATATGTATACTTAGTTAATTACTTGTGTTGTTTTAAATTATACTAGTAAGTAATATTTATAGAAATTATATTATATATATTATTAAGTTATATTTATAGAAATGAAGTGAAGTTGGTAGTGTAAGAAAATGTCATAATACTAAAAAGGCCTTTATGAAGATTTGATAATATCAAAATTTTGAAAAAAACGATGTCGTAAAAAACATATTTTGATCGATCCGATCACCAGCCGAAACGGAAGATAATAAATAAAAGTAAAAAATCATTTCAGTGAAGCCGCGAGAGTAAATTACGTAAGTATGTGAATAAGATGTATATTAAAGAAATTTGGCATACTGTCTTCAAGAAATAGAGACCATCTTCAAATTCTCTCAAAGTTGGCAGAGGGAACCTGGGAACCTAGTGTTACGATACGCCTTTCTTATTAAGACACTTTCTGCCGAATTTTCGAGAAATTTCTTAGTTACTATAGTAAAAAAGTAAACCACACCCTTCTGCCTTGTTTCAAGTGGTTTGCAGTACAATCTAAAACACAGTGTCTCATAAAAACACCTTCAGTGTTAATAGTCAGATCGTTTCTTATAACCTATATTCACAACAAATATGTAGAATTTTATCTAAATATAGAAAAAATATATATTTGCAAGTCTGTATGCACATATTTATACTTTGTAGTTTGTCATGTAAGCACTACTTGCCGTTTTTGAATGAGACTTCTGGTACGGCTCAATAACCTACAGTATTAATAGGCCGTGACGACCTTGTATTTTAGTTACAAATAATGTTGTTCTACTCTTTCAGATACTTTCAAGTTAATAAAATTTACGTAAAATAATAAATCTATACTAATATCGTATAGCTGAAGAGTTTGTTTGGTTGAGCGCTGTAATCTTAGAGGCGACATGTCCAAATTAAAAAAAACATGCTTATGAATATTTAATTTATAAGGGAAAGCAATTTCCGATATTAAAGCGCGTTGTTGTTTTTCTTCTATTATTTACATTCCACTGGATTATTTCCAAATTATTTTATTTATGGCCATAAATTTAAGAGAAAACTCTACGTCGACAGCATAAGTACAGCGCAATATTGAATACTATTATTCAGTACAAAGTATCTTTGTGACCAATTCAATTATGAATAGAATACTATAGTATGTTCAGGTCATACAACATTTCTTACAGGTTAGAATCCTGCTCAAGGGAATAAATTATATATATAATTTTACTTCAACGCTGTGGTAATAATATAAAGTGGGGCATTCATTTCTTGCCACTTAAAAAGTAATAAAAGGAACAGTATTTCTTAATACGAGGTCCTTAGCCTTACCAGTTTTGTGAAAAATACAGTAAGAATCAATATAAAAAATATATAATTCGTTATAACCTTACTAAACTGGAATAATACTGATTTGCTTTAAATAGAATTTAATGTACCCTTGGTCTCTATCTAAAGCCAGTACAGATAACGTTAAGGCTGTTGTAGAGTTAGTACGTACTTAAATTAAGTCCCAGCTCATGTATGCTAATGTAGAAATAAGTTTGTATGTTTATATTTTTCATAAGTATAACTTTTGAAATGTTACTGGCTATGAAAAAGCCGTGCTTCGTTTATTTACTGTGTTAATGGGAATCGTATTTGTAA
>DWMZ01002350.1:0-14265 GCA_018249855.1 Eueides tales michaeli | reverse complement strand
CCTTGTATGTTTTGGTGCACCAAGTTTATATCATTATCAGTACATAATGTATTTATTCTTATATTATTATCAATTTTATTTTTATAATTACTAGACATATTGCCAGAGATGGCCTCTTTTGTCTTATGAACACAGGAATTATCTTGATAATACAAGACAAATCTCCTTAACTCAACGTCAATGTGGTATAAGCTTTCAGATTTAGACCTACGGAGATAGCTTGTTTTCGTATACATTTGTACTATCGTTACAGATCGCTGATAGCTCGCTAGCTTATTCTTCGTACTAAATTTTCCGTTAGGGTGCCTAGATATATTATATTACTGTTTGGCTGAACTACCCTTTAGATTTTGTTATAAATTTGAACCTTTGTCAATATAATATAAGCAGTGAACTAAAAATTATTTTCCACCCCATGACAAACTAATTTAGATATAGAATATTAAATAAACAAGTACGGTACTGCGGTACGGTACTTTAGGCATTTATTTAAAATATACTTTTCAGTCATTTATGCTCTTAATTTTGACGAGTGATGGGTTCAAATCTCTCTTGAGGGATTTTTTGGTATGGTGTAATGTGATATTGTATTTCTCTTAATAAAAACAATGAACCCAAAAACTGGGAAGATCCTTGACATATTTTGCAAAATATTAAATTGATTGTTTATCAAAATATTGATATTAATCTTCTCTTAATTTCTTTAATAATTTCCAGATAATTTTTTGAAGTAAAATTTATTTTTAATTATTTTAACTATATACTCGTAAGTCGAATAGGATATACACTATTAAAATATTACAAGTTCTCATAACAATAATCTTACATTGTCATTACTTTAAGTTAATATTTCTTCCTTATTCTTTTAGCTTTTGGAAATACATTTTTTTAACAAAAAAATACATATAACTTGTTTATTGCGGATTATTAAACTACTCACTCACTTGGCGTTTATTTTTATTTATGCATACTTTACACTGCTACGTCTATCAATTACTTAGTAGTGGTTGATTTATGTTTTCTGTATTAAATATCTGGAAGCGGCTAATTTTCTACAATATTGTCTCATACCTAGAACTAGAAAATGAAAATATTACATATATTATTTCCTCGAATGGGATTCCAACCCACAGCCTGTTACGTTTATATTCGCATGATTCTAACCCTGCACCACGACGGGCCCTACTTTTGCTATCTACTACAAAAACAAATTACATTTTTACTTCGTTAAAAATATAAAAAAGTATAAAAGATAATTTTTCATTATAAATATAACGATAACAAGTTAATTTTGTTGATCCAAAAGTTGTAGTCAGTTCATAATTAATAATTTAGAATATCCGTTAAATCCACAAACATCTGAACTACGGTGATATTGTGTTAACTTTATTGCTGCCCTAAATTTATAGTAAAATGATCGAATAAACTGATATTATAGAATACCTTCCTCAAATAGCAAAGTAGACAGAGGGAACCTGGGAACCTAGTGCTAAGGCACTTGTTCCTGATCATAGAACTTTCCTTCTCCAAGTTCCGCAATTTTTCGAAACATTGCGTGTTGTATGCCAAGAATATTATTACTAAGTAAGGATAAAAAGATATAGAGGTAGTTTCTAAGAACAAAATGATGAGTAAAAACAGATTGATCGGTAGTCAAATAATAAATATTATAAGCCATAACAGAGTACCATTATCGACGTTGAGTTTCGCCACTTAACACGCAATGCTTTGAACTTTGCAAAAAGTGGAGAATAAAATGGAGATTATTAACCTAACCTAACTTTAAATAATGGAAAACGACATTTAAAGGTAAACCTCAAATATGTACACAATACACAATCTTGTTATTCCACTGTATTTAGTGCAGCGATAAAATAAGATCTCGCAAACACCACTCTGGCAGTAAATAGAAGCGGTCGTAATTCTATTAGATTTATATCGACACGCCTAGTTTTGAACAAGAATTTGGTTTGGGCTGCGTGCGTTATAATTTATAAATGTGTTTGTAGAATTACAACTTGTTGACAGTGGTTACAGGTTTATATTCGATAAAATAATAATTAAAAATACATTTAATAATAATATTGTAAATGTTATTTGCTTTGAGACCTGCCGTGGCGTAGGTTGTGGGTTCCCACTCGAGGAAATGAAATATTTGATATATTCATTCCTTCACTCTGGTTACGAGGCAAAGCGCGGTGTTTAATTCCGTCACCCAATACGCAGGCTAGATAATTGTGCGATTCGTGGAAAACAGAGTTTCTTAACTTTAGGTTCTTTCTGGGTACCCTGTATATACAAAATACGGAGTGAAGCATGATTCCTGCGTTTAGCATTATAGAAGGAAGAAAGAGAATTTAGGAACCTAGTGACAAGACTTTCCATTACTATCCGATTAAAACTGTTCCGTTCCGCACTTTCTGCTAAATTCTTGACGTATTGAACTCAATTTCCTTGATATTAGAACAAAAAATCAAAATATTAAATATATCATTTCCCCGAACATTAATGGAACTCTCAATAGTCGGGTCTGCGGCGCACGTTCATACCTTCGCAACGACTTCAATTCCAAACATATTTTTTGTTATATAAATGTCAAGCGTGTGAATTTAAGCACAACAGGACAGGCTGTGGGTTCGATACTCATATCAAGAAATTAAAATTTTTGAAATAAAATATTTAATTATGCCTTTTATTCGGCGAATAGTGGAAAACAGAACAGAGTGTCTTAACACTAGGTTCCCAAGTTCCCTCTGCCTACCCTGCCATATGCGGAATATAGCGTGAAGCTGAAAAAAAAGGTAAAACATAAATAAAAATAGAACATTCTTTTATTAGAGAATTCGCATTATATTCATATTTTTTTGAAAGTAGAAAAAGGTGACATGAGTAACAATACAATGTAGCAATATTCGCTCGTGGCATCATCGATCATGTTTTACCAAATAAAACTACACATATTTTTCTATAAAAAGAACTGCGTATTTGGTTTGCAGATTGTAATAAAAAAAAAAAAACCAAAATGTATAATTAAATAGTTGTTTGGTTATTAATAAATTTATTTGATTTATTTTTAGTTGTGTGTTTGATCTCCACTTGCAAAAATGAAATTTTTAATACTTTCATTCCTTCGCTCTGGTAGCAAGGAAAAACGCGATCAACACAAAATGCCTCAATTTTGGCGGCAAATAGGCAATGGAAGTGTATTAAACGGAACAAAGTCTCTTACCAATGAGTTCCTTCTGCCTACCCTGCTATGTGCGGCATACCTTGTTACCAGAGCAAAGAAAAAAAAATATTAAATATTTTATTCGCTCGAATGGAGGTCGAAGCCACAACCAGGAACTTTTATAGTCACACGCTTGTGCCTCTGCACAACGATAGGCTTCTCAGTGAACAAGTACATGTACTAATTTCAATAAAATGAACACAGGCAGACATTTTCATACTTTCCATTCATAGCAAGGGGAACCTACTATTGAAACATTACGTTCCCTATCCTTTTTTGCTACATTTACAGGACATTGCGTGAAAGAATGGTGCAATTTAACGCCAGATTTTGTCTTGTCACCAGAACAGAAAAACAAAAATATTTAATTACTCCTAATGGGAATCGCACCTACAACCGTCGCGTTCACATTCAGTCGTATCAGAACGATACGATCGCCTACAGACAATATAAAAACATTTCATTAGTCATAATATTTTTATACTTACTCCCAAGCTCAGCTTCACGCTGTATTCGCCACATGGCAGGGTAGGCAGAGAGAGCCTTGGAATCCAATACTAAGACAATCCGTTCCGTTCCTCTCTTATGTTACTACGAGTACTAATATATTGTCACAGAATGTATAAACATATACAATCTGTGATAATATAGTACGTACATTTATTTAACATAGTAAGAGGCAATTACAGGTTATTAATTTGTTAAAATGTACACATTTAAATATTCAAATAGTATATTTTATAAATTTTGGGAAATTTCGCACGCATATTACAAAAAATGCGCCAAACATACGCCATTGTAAGGGGCGGAATTAGTTAAAAACATTACTGTATTATAGTCATTATTTCTGGAACAATAACAATATGGAAAACTTAAGCTCATTTACTGTTTGGACTACAAAACTAGTGATAGTTTCTAAGATACATAGCTTACTTTTCTTTCTTTGGAAAATAAAAAAATATTATTATTATAAAACTTTTTGTTCTTACATTTAAATTAACTAAATACAGACAAAAGCATTTCTTCAAGTGAAACGAAAACCTCCGAAAATAGAACTGCAAACTCAGAAACCTTATAATATATTTATAAATTTCAAGGCTTAAATTATGTAAATGTATCTAATATTGCCAACCTTACGTAGACATTGCGTGAGCGTCTCTCATTGTTGTTTGAAGGAGGCATAATTTACTTATTTTTTTGTTTTGTGCTTCATGCCATTTGCCCGTATCAAGCCGAATATTCAAAGAAAACTTAGTTTTAAGATACTTCATGCTTTTCGCTCAATATTAATAATTAAACATAAAAATCCGCACAATATAAAAACGACCTGAAACAATCTTGAAGAAACTTAAGTACTAAAATAAGTACGAACGACAACTTGAAACTCCTGAAACATTTCTGTACACAATATTTACTTTTGCTGCAACATCTGAAACCGCACTGAAGTGGCTTAGTTTTCCATTCACGCCTGTAATCCCTCGGCTCAGACACTCGACTTACATTCAAAGTTATAATATATTCAATATTCTCAAGTTCGCTAGAAATTTTATGCAAATATAAGCTGTATAGTGTATTGGATAGTAGTTAATTAAAGTGAATTTGATTACAACCTGTTTTTATTTCACTTCTTTTTTTTTTTTATTTATATTTAATTCTTGATTTCTTTACTCATTGTATCTACAATTCATTATAAATGGCATGACATCAACTATAAAAAATAAAAATATCAAACCCGATAGTTATGAAAAATATTTAGCAAAATAACTTATACAACTAATTATATGTTATGGTAATTGACAAATACTTTTAAAATAAATCTTTAGAACTTATCTCTTTTTTCATATTTACGCTATTACCTGGGAACCTAGTATTTTGCGTTTCGTTCTCAACTTTCCGTCGAATTTAGGCATCGCGTGTTGAGTGGCATAACTCAACGCCGCGCTTTGCTTCTTTACAAGAGCGAAGAAATGAAATAAGTAAACATTTAATTTTAAAATATGACATTTAATTTCCTTGAGTGGAGATCAAACCCACAACCTTTCGATTTTACAGTCGCACCCTTGTGCCCGACCGCCACGACATTCCTTTTGTTTACATAAATTCTACTTTAAAAACTTTTCATGTTCAATATGTATATAACTATAAATTTGTAACTAATCTATACTGTCATATCTATCTAACTTTATACTATTCCCAACAAGAGACATTTATCGCTAAATTTGACTTTAAATTAAGTTCAACAAGAACACTCACGCCTACGTGGTAACGTGTAAGCGCGTACACAATTTTGTTATCTTAAAGGCATTCTCATATTATCAAAATGTCGGAAATAATTAATTGTACGTATAATAATTTCAACGGGAAAGTTTATTATGCATAGATAAATTTATGGATAGATTTGTTGTGTGACAGTTCGTGTATTGATTTTATAGAGGCACACCCTAAGGTGTTTGTTGTCTTTGCTAACTTGAACGGCACTTCAAGGATTGATAATTAAGTTTAAGTACACTGGAAATTGGACCGTTTACTGCAGTACTTGGAATTTGTATCTCTATTTTAGTAGTGAAATATTTGAAACAATTTGAGCTCACTATACAACACACCTATCGTTACAGTTTCTCATTCTGCTCGTACAAATACATTTATTTAAATTAAGACGAAAATCTCTGTTCGTAATTAAAAATTACAAAACAATTTCATTATTTTAATTTTTTAACAAATTATTTGACACATTTTTTATTTTTTAACAAACCTTTGACTTTCGTTATATAAATATAATAATAATAGTTATCAAATATAGGATAATAAGATTTTTCATTTTAAGGTTGCCAAAATAAAAATTAAATGTAAGTCTTTTTTTAATAAGTACAGAGAAAATGAGCTTTATGCTATTCATTTTGCATTCATAATTTTATTTCGTGTATTAGAATAAAAATGGATGATATTGAAGAAATGGCCAAGCGCAAGTCGGATTCGCCCACGAATAGTTCTTTATCATAATCTATAAAAAAACCAGGAACCGTGTCTGTTATATGAAAACCCTATTTAAATATTTGTTTTCTTTTTGTTTCTTAATTGATTATATCACTAAATATTTTGAATTTTTTTCAAATGTCTACCTATTGCCATTATCAATATCAAAACAAAGAAGTTTTATAAATATATAATTTTATTTAGTTTTTTTCATAAAAATATTATGTAAAAAAATTTCACCATTAGTGATGAACAAAAAGATATACAGACATACTGACGGATGGACAGCAGAGTCTTTGAAATAGTATCTGGTTTCACCCTTTGTGGTGTAAAAATACCAAAAAGACGAAAGATGGCTAAATGTTTGATTGTAAGCACGACCAGCTTAGTTTTTTTTATTTCCTGTGCATGCGAGTGAATTTTCATTTAGATCGATCGGTCGAGTAACAAGGCATGGCGTTAAGTTTACACGATATTTAAGCTATAAAAAAAATGATCAAACGCGAATCCGACTAACTCGACAAGTGTTTTATAATAGTTCAGATATAAAATTAATTCTTTAGGATACTTTCCTTTATTTGTTCTTACTTCCCACTTCTTGCCAAACATCGTAATTCTAAGTCTTCACCATTTGTTGAAAAGAAAACACCTTTTTGGCTATCCCTTTGTTAAGGTTGTCTTTGAAGTTATTTCCCTAAGCCAAAATGTAAAAGTAAAATATAACCACAATCATTTACAAAAATCCATTTCATAATAGTTCATCATATGTAACGTACATTTTCATTACACGAGGCACAAAACATCGCGTGCCTCAAAGTCAGATTTCGCGTGCAAAATGATATATCTTGTCAATCATGGTTTCTATATCGGCATAATAAAGCAAGAATAAACAACATTAATCTAAGGAAATACTTTTTTGGTTGCTTTCTATTTGATATTATATTCATACAATTATATTGTGAGTACAGCTTTTTTTGTTACACATGTAGGTATGTACGTTGCGTAATTTTAACTGGAATACTCGCATATATTTAGTATTATATCACATATATACTAGCGACTCGTCTGCGGCTTCGCCCGCTTATTGTACTATTTTATTTACTAAACCTAATCACTTCTTTATTCTAATTATATAATCACTTTTAAGACAATATCTAGACATTGAAAAATAAAATATCTTCAAAATAAAAAAATATTTAAAGCAATATTGCCGGACTATATTTTAAATTAACGTAAATTAACGTATTTATTAACCGATTCAAATAAAAGAAACACTAAATGTTAAGGGAAAGTTTCCAAAATATAATAATGAAAATTGCATTTAATCTAGAGAGGAAAAAACACTATTTTGGGCCTCAATACATCTAATTTCTAAGGTTAAATTGTAACTACAGTCGAGAACTTAGGAATTTTGAGATTCCTCACTCAATTTTATGTGGTAAAATTCCTTATGTATTATATACGTATTTGGAGAACCCTAAGGTTCCATTTTGCATTCTACAGTGGTTCGTTGTCACATACAAAGTACCCGTGGCCGCAAAATTAAAAAAGCGTATCTTTTAAGATAAACTTGACTGATCAGATTATATTAGTTATTATATTAACAATGTCGAAAAGTACCCTTTTCATATTTTCATCGATATTACATTTCGCTATGTTGTGATATACATCTACAGGGTCGATCATTTTCTCGTTAAGTTCAAGATCGCGACCGCTGATGTACTCGAGATAGCGCTTTGATTTTGGCCTACAAACCTTTAGGGCTAGAAAAGTAAAAATAGACAGATATTTTTACTTGACAATGTACCTATGCATAAATATTTTATCTTTTATAGAAGAGCCGTCGTCATCTGGCTGGAGACTTACCAGTTATAGGATATACTCCTCCATGGGGATTCTCCTATTAATGAATTAATTATTTAAATGTCTCCAACAATATAATTTTTTTTTGGTTATATACGAGATACAGTATGACGCAGAGACATGACGCAAACGCATAAGTGTGCACTCAAGAAAAATAAATATTTAATATTTTCTATTTCCGTACAGTGGTTCATAAAAAATGTATAACGAGGCAAAGCGCGGCATTCAGTATTATCACTTAACATGGAATGCCTCCAGAATTCGGCGGAAATGGTGAACGGGAGTGTATGCACTAGATTCCCAGGTTACCTCAACATATTCTAAGCAAAGCCTAAAAAAATGTTTTATTTAAAAAAAAACTAAAAAAATAATAACAAAACGAAGAACACTTTAAACAGAAAACGCCATTACATCTGAAATAGACCTAATATCCTTTTATTCAGCATCCATATTATATTTTGTTTGAAAACATGCCAAACATAATAAGTGTATGGACGAGGTAATGTTTATCGACAATTTTATTCGCGCAGTGATAAAAGTACACGCTTATCGAGATGTTTGTTCTGACGTGGCCATCTGTTCTCGATACTTTTAGACTATACTGCCTTTGTGACCTTTTGTACTTATTTAATTTTGAAAATCTATACCTATAATAAATCTGTAGCTGATCGTTGTATGTACATGGAAGATATATTAAAAATAATTTTATAGGTGACATTTATTAATGTAATATGGCTCAAAACAGTTTTACAACTGTTACACACATTGTTGGAGTGTCGAAAGTGAGAAAAGCAAGCATCTTACTGTAAGCTGCAAACTTTTTTAATTTAATGAATAAATATTCATTCATCAAATAAATATACATTAGAGTTTAAAGAATAAATAAACTATATAATATATACATCTTGATAAATTGATTTGGTTTTTTTTTTGAATTCATATCTAACCATATATGTTTGGCTACATCCGGAATCAAAACCAAATCATATTATTTACTGTTTTCAGAATGTTGATTTCAAGTTTGAGAATACAGTTGTAGTTAGTTTTTTTAAATTTTTTGGAGAGGATATTTATGAGGGTATTATGTACTGAAATTGTAATTTCTATTATGTAACTGGTGGCAATATTAATGTATATAGATAGTTAATTAAAGTAATAAAATTATTCGAAATCCACATTTTATTTATTTAGAAAACATAAAAATTTGAGTGGAATTTAAAACCGTCATTGAACGTTTTTTAACGCAACGGGACGTTGTTCAAACCTTTATAAGTAACATAATTTTATATCGTTTTACTGAGTATTACATCGGAAAAATAGGATAAATCTTAACATAAAAAAAATCCTTACCAATTCTTATGGGAAAACGGCGACTAAAAAACCGGGACATCTTTTAAGGGATTACGCTAATAGAAGTTATTTATTCAAAGATATTTATCCAATATAAATTATACTGTAATCTGTACAAGCATAAAATTCAGTTAATTTTATGATATATATGTCTTTTTATTGGACCAAAAATCGATTTTATCTAATTTAATAGTTTATAGATTATTTTAATTCACATTAATCTGTAACCAGAAAAGACAAATTAGATTTATATTCTCTTGACTGAGTCTAGTTCTCAATTTATATAAAAAATGGAAAAATTTCAACGGTGCTTTAATTATGATTCTAGAATCAAACCAGCCTATTTCTTTAGCTTCTTGTTTATGATTTCTTTCTTCGAAGCTTCTACGAACTTCAAAGGTAAGCATCGGGAATTTACTTTCAAGCCATTCCGTTTACTGATTTGAATCAGTTTTGAATTTTTGCGTTTGAACGCAGGGCCTGTCGTGGCGCAGGGACACAGGGTGCATAAATACGATAAACGCAGTTGTGGTATGAAATACTGCTCGAAGAAGTGAGATGTTCAGGAACGGAATGTTCTAACACAAGACTTCCAAGTTTCCTCTTCCTACCCTGCCATGTACGTAATACAGCGTCGAGCCAAGACAAATTAAATATTTTCATTTTTCTCTCTCTGGTAATGAAGCAAAGCGATGATTGATTTCAGTTTCACCAATAAATACGCAATGATCTTAATGGGATCGTATTATTTTAACACAATAGTTCTTCTTCTCCTTCTGGATACCCTATAAGTGCGAAGTAAAGGGTAAAATAAAAAAATACAAGGCCATGTACAACGCACATTCAACTATACTATACTGTAAAGGAGATATTATATTAGAAATATTAAAATTTAATTTTCATTTTATTCTCAAGAATTCCAACTACTTTTACAATCACAAGCTATTCTACTGCCAAGATAGCTTCATATATCCTCGCAAAATACTATTGCTTTTAATAGTTCCTAGCTTTATCGTACTAATTAGGTCTTATTCTTGCGGTACGCCCATAATGGTCTATTATTTCTCTCGTAAATGAAGGAGATTACTGGCATGGCCACGGTTCAGTAAGACAATGATTCAGTTTACTTTTTAATTGCACCAGAGCGAAAAAATGGAAAAATGAAATAATCAATTTGATAAAATTTTAATTATTTTATTTCTTCGAGTCTGGACCAAACTAACTTAAACCAAACTTATCCTGCTTACAGTCACACGCTTATACCCCTACGCCACGACAGGTCTCAAAGTCGTTTCATAAATAAGTAATTAAACCATAAAGCGATTGTACACTAAGTACTATTTTATTTTCATAAGTGAACCACATTAACGCATTTATAGTACCTACATATTTACTAATAAATAATTAATTCATTACAAAACTACGACTTTATGCATTCAATGTGCGGTCCATAATAATTAACCTAGTTCAATAAATTAATTTGCCAACAAAACGCTTACATTAATATAATTTATAGTGACCACCATAGCGTATTCTACAGACACTGGAAAAAGTGAAAACCGGAAGACTTAATGGAAATAGTGCCTTAATACTAAGGTTCCAAGGTTCCCTCTATTTACTCTGCTAAGTGTAGAATACAGCGTGAGTCTGCTAAGTGTAGAATACAGAATTCAAAAATAAATAAATAAAAGAGCACACTAAATTTATTATACTATGTTATTATTCCTGCATAATAAAAAAAATGTATATGTAAATATTTTTGTTTCAGCTTCACTCTGTATCTCGCACGTGGCAGTAAGCGAGAACTTGAGAACCTAGTGTTAGGACTCCCAACTTTCCACCGAATTTGAGCCTTTACCTTCTTACCAGAGCGAAGAAATGAAAACATTCAGCGTCGGGCACTCCTCTCGTACGGTCACTTGCTGCGACTAGTTTTATTACATTTATTGTCTAAAAAACAACATTGCAATCTGCATCCTATTTGTAGTGTGTGCTATAATTGTTTTTGCTTTGCACATTTAATCATTATGAACTGTTCTATGTGTGGTGAAATTACTAATGACGGCGTGAGTAGTGGACAATGTCTAGGAAATCTTCACTATAGTTGTGTTGGAAAATCTGAAGCTACATACCGAAAAATGAAAGCAGAAAAGAAAAAAGAATGGCGTTGCCCACCGAGCCGCGCGGGCAACACACGTCAAATGCACCTGCACCTACCCACGATTTTGTTTCCAACAACACACACAACACTTACTGAGATTTTAAATGAAATTAAGGCGTTAAGAAAGGATTTTTGTATAATACAAGAATGCTTCATTTAACTTTGGTAAGAATAAAATTAGAAAAAAAAACAAAATTGTTGTGTACCTATGACAACTGGCCGTATAGAAAAGTTTAGAAGAAACACAATAGCAAAACTCCAATACTTACAGTGTTCTAATAAACCCAACTTATTATATGGGAATGTTTTTAACGTCATTAAAAATGAGTTAAATGCTGTATTTACTTCTAATGTAGTAAAATCCAGGAGTTTCTTATCATTTAATGATTGGGCGACTGTGGGAATTCATAAGAGTAGACAAAGGTTATACGAACTATATAGTGAAAAAGCATATCACACAGTATCTACGATACTGGAGGTCACGTAAAAAGCATAAGGGCCCCCCGTAGAGCATGTATGAAGAGGTTAATGACAGTGGTCGGAGCGAAAGAGGTATGCCGAGACCGTAGCGTTTGGCGCTCCATTCTGTCTGCCTACCCCGCTAGGGATATAGCGTGAAGTTAAGTAAGTTATCCTTACACTTACAAATATAATATTACATGAAAGAAAGCCTAGTGTTCGTACTCCCCTTTCTCATTACTTTGAGAAAGGAGAGTATAAACATTATGAACACTATTCGGAAACTTTCTGTTGTACTATTTTCAAGACTGAGTCTTGGATTACATAACTCAAAGAATAGATATATCTGCCTTAGCTAACCAAAGACACACAGTACAATAAAATGCATGACACTTATTATTAATCGACAATAAATGATTTTTATAATTAGTTTTATCCGAAATAAACAAAGTAAAACCAAACTAAAAAATGGGTGCTGACCTATCATATTTTGTAGGCTTAGAAGTTTATTCTGTCAAAAGTGAAAACTCTCATCACAAAAATATTTAAGAATCTGTTGTACAATAAAATGAAGAAAATAATTAAATCGAAGCTCACCGAGTTCTTCATATTACCCTCTTTTCTTATTAATTTTATCAAGTGGCACTCATAATATGGCAGTACAATACACTACTATGGCAGAAATATGATCCCAATATTGCGCTTGTAACAATTTATAAAAGAGTAAAGAATACACTTCTTAATAATATAATAATATATATAAATGTAATATCCATTGATATATAAATATAATATCCATTGATATATAAATAAAATATCCATTTATATATAAACAAAATATCCCAATCAGGAAAATATTTAATTTATTTTAATTTTTTCGCTTTTTTTTAATAAAGTTGAGGTTGACTTTTCTACCCGTAATTTTTAATTTATTACTTTGGAGGGCAGAAACTATTAGTTTCTGTTGCATCACATGTATCTCATTATAGATAATTGATATATAGCCGAATAGGCAGAGGGAAGACAAGGTTGGTACACACACTTAACGACCTTGTGTGTGTTAAGACACCTTCGTTCACCACTTTCTAGCTCATTTTTTAAGACGTTGAACTCATCACAATTCCTTGCCTTGCTCATTTAATAGAGTGGGGAAATCAACTTAATTTCGTTCCTCTACACAGCACCGCAGCGGCTGTTGCCAAACATCAAATTCTTCCTTCCAGCTCTCGTAATATCCTGCACATAGCAGAGTAGGCAGATGGAACTTAAGAACTTAGTGTAACGGAGTGTAGACACTCCGTGGAGTGTAGACACTCCCATTTTACGCAGAGTTTGATGAACAAAATTTTGAACAAAGTTTTGCGCGATATGTTTTTATAATATAAATATTATAATGTTACTTGCTTAGATATTAGTTTTATGTCACTTTTCTATTTTATTTTAAATGTTAGATAAAGAAAATGATAAGTAGAGTTACTATACTTATGTCAACTTTTTTCTTCGTAGCTTTATGCTGTATCCTCCATCCAAATAAGAAGGTAGTCAAGGTAACTTAGAATAAGATATTCCGTTTCCATGAACTCTGTGTGGTGAAACTCAACATACAGCTTTGCCTTTTTATTAGAATGAGGAAATGAAAATGTTAAATAATTCATTCCCTTAAACGAGAAACGAACCCACAGCTGTCGTTCTTACAATTACACGCTTGAGGCACTGAGTTACGACAACCACATGATAACTATAATATATAACCTCGAGTGGGGATCGAACTCACAATACAACTTGTCGCTTCTATAGTCACACACTAGTGTCCTTGCACCACGACAAGCCTCAATGTAGTATTACATTTATTACAAAACAAGCAAACAAAGCAAAACCTAATAAACTAGGCTCATTTATAACAGACTTTAATTAATTGTTGTGTTAATGTTAATTTCAAATATTAGGCAATGATTCCATTCATAATTGTATGAACATAAAGGCTTAATAAATGTACCATTAAATGCCATTTGAATATATTTTAATTTGTATAAATAAACTGAAAATTACTCTCTCGCTTAATGTATGTTAGCAATCACATAGAGTAAACAGTTTTAAAGTAAATTATGTTAAGTTACGCCTAGATCAACATTATCTTTATATACGAGGAACATTTCTATCATGACGTAACTGTGGTTTATTTCTTTGTTCGCGTAACAAGATATTAAGGCAAAGCGAAGCCTTGAATTCC
>DWMZ01002349.1:0-14266 GCA_018249855.1 Eueides tales michaeli | reverse complement strand
GCCCCTTAACATATTTTGTTCCCATTACTACACTTCCGTTTAAACTTTCTGCCTAATTCTTAAGAAATTGAGCATTGACTGGCGAAACTGAACTCCACACTTTGCCTTTGTACTATAGTGAGAAAATGAAAATATTAAAAAAAAACATTTCCTCGAGTTGGAATCAAACACACAACCATCCTATAATAAGGAAAAGCAAGATTTACATTCCTTACCCAACTAAAATCCACAAAAGAAGTCAACCGGCGTCAATATAGATAATATTAAATATTTACAGCTCATTAATAAATCACCCATTCCAACATGTTCCGTAAATTTGTTTTGTACTATTCTATTGAATAAATGAATATTGATCCCGCATGAAAATGTTAATGTTATGATGATAATTACTACTTCATTAGTATTTCACTAAAAAATAATTTGTTTAATCTGTGTGAATGGATAGCGTAGGAAACATTATTTACGTATATATTCCTTTTTTATTTTTAACTTCTTACTATATAATACAGTTAGAAGGATAGGATAGGAGAATCAAGAGAAACTATTGTAGAGACACTTCTGCTTGGGACAAAGTTCAAATTTAAAAGGGGTCTCGGCTTCACGCTGTATTCCGCACCTAAGAAAAGACCTAGTTTGGAAACCTAGTGTTAAGTGTTAACAGAGTATCAGTTGCTTTCGTGCGTGTTAAGTGGCGGAACTCAATGCCGTGCTTTACCGAGGAAATTATTTTTTAAATATTTAATTTAAAAATATTAAATATTTCCCTTCTTCAAATACTGATCGAACCCACAACCTATCGTTTACAGTAACACGCGCTATGACAGACAGAAATTTAAAAGGTTATGTGATTATTTCAATAATACATAGTATAGTTTTTGATAAATCTATATACCAAGTTACCACAAATTTACGAAAATACAAAGATTTCGCATGTAGACATTTTATTAAGTATAATAAAAAATGTTATACTTTCCAAAGAAATAGAATTGCTCATAGGGATCATAAAAAACATAATTTTTCGTTACTTAAAAAATTTAAACCCAAACCAGCGTACAACAATAATTATTATATTATATGGATCTATATACAATGTAAATTGAATATTCTTTTATTTATAGAACCAGTACTCTAAGATATAGCAAACAGAAACAAATTACTCTAAAATAAAATACATCGAAAATCAAAACTTCAAAAATATATTCAGATTAGGTTTTTATATGCAATAACGTCTCAAGTAAACGTTATTAAGGCTGTAAATGGTATTTGCATGGATGAGCAACGACGAGATACGGTACAGTTATCTATTGTTTTGTTTTGATAGCGCTCCACTGCCAGTATTACACGCTCTAACCACAGCTGCGCCTTGCACAGTATTTATAGTGTACGATAAGATATTTTTAACTTAAAATTTAGTCTTTGTGGTGAGGTAGGAGGTATATGACTGTAAATATATTTTTATATATTTTTATTTACAAACGTAATAAACAAATCAAGCGGTGAGTTCGCCCAATAAGATACTGTCTCAGAAATTGGGCGGAAAATGTGTTTTTTCGACCCTCCATCCTACCTTGCATTAGAGAAACGCGAACCCAGTGTTACGACACTCGGTTTCCATTGATTTCATTTTTTTTACTTTCTGCCGTTTTGAGACAGAGCGTGTTGAGTGGCGGTTATCAACGTCATACTTTATCTTGTAATCACAGCAAAGAAACGAAAATATTGAGTATCTCTTTTCCTCGAGCGAGAATTGAACCCACGACCTCTGGCATTTACATTGGCACGTTTGTGGCTATAAACCGCAACACGCCTCAAGGTGTCTAGCTGCTTTATACAAAGCAGCAAGGTCAAATTTATCTTTCTATTATGTATATTAAAATTTATTTATCTATATATATTATAATTAAAGAAAATATTATACACTGTAATTTCACAATATCTAACATCTTTAATAGTTAATTCAAATGTGAAAAAAATATTATACGAGACTATTTCAAAAATTTATAACACAATTATTTTTTTTTGTATTGAAAATACATTTACATGCCACGGAACACGCAACGGTTTCAGTGATAGAATTTAATGGTAAAAAATAGGTAATAAATTATACTAATTCTATTGCATTTAGTACCTTTCTTAGGGATCCGTACGTCAAAAGGTAAAAACGAAACTTATAAAATCTCTTTCTTATCTACGAGTATGTATCCATATGTCAATACCATTTATCTGGAGAGCTTATACCGAATATTCAATTCTATTATATACCTATTAAACAAACAACTTTTTACATAAACGTAATCTAACGATTGGATCAAATATGTAGAGTTTTTGGTATGTAAACAAAATCTAAAGAATACTTCCTGTAGACCTACAATTATGAAATTTAGTACGAAGTAAGAACTTACAAATAAAGGAAAAAATCCAAAAAATTACGCATACATAAGCATATGAAACTTATAGATATTTTATAGAAAAAAAAAACATTTCTAACTTATAATTGTAGTTCATTTTACATCAAATGAATATACTGCAAAAATCAGTTTGTCAAGTTTTTTACTAATACATACTTTCCGTTGACTCTCAGAGGATGATCCTAACTCTCACTTGATCGGTTTTATTAATTTAAAAAAAAATCCATCAGATATCGTATTGTAAGCTATAAACGCACATTTCATAACAATACGCTACTATTCGAGTTAACTTGTGGTATAAAGGTGACGCAGCACAATCGTGATTACAGAACCGTGCTGGTTCGTTTTTTATTGCTTTGTATATTGTAACTGATGAAAGTCAATGTAATGTACTAAAATTAGTTTTTCTATACTAAAGTTGTGCTTACAGGTGTTTTGCTTACAGATTCAGATAAACGTATAAAAAGGAAGAGTTCTAAAGTGGTGCAATGAACAAACCGATCTCCTGGAAGTCCCAGGTCAAATACTTAGGCATCGTACTAGACTCAAAACTCTCTTTCCGACCGCACATCACTTGTGTTTTAACCAAAGGAACATACGTCATGTACGGGCTATACTTATTTGCAACACGTATTCCACACTTAAGAAAGAAAAATACTAAAGTTAAAAACGTATAAAAATTTGAACGAAGCAGGAATTGAATGAAATTTAGTATTCAATTTAGAAATTAAATATTTTCAATTTAAATTGTTAAATATTTCTATTTATTTGCTCTGGTAATTAGGCATAGCAGGCACTTAGTTCCACCACTCAACACGCAATGTCTCCAATTCGACGATGGCAATTGGGTAATAGAACGGTTCGTAAGCCTCGGCCTACCCCTGCTATTGCACATAGTAGTGTGAATCTGAAAAAAGGAAGAAAGCTGTTATGATGGAGTGAGTTAACGCGGTGGTTATAGATTCAATACCTACTTGGGGAATGATCATATTAAATTTATTTCTATTCTCTACGAACTCCCATGTCTCGAAAATTAAACAGAAATGGAATGGAAATGAAATAAACCTCTATTTACCTTATATACGGTAAAATGGTATATACGGTAATCCCGTATAAGGCAAAGGGAACCTAGAGATAATTCATTTCGTTCTCCAGTTTCAGCCATATTTTTAACATGTTTATATCAGCTTCGGTCGTATGCAGAACGTGATTTTGGCCGACTTTGTAATATTGGATTCATTTGAATCTTTTCATACTTATTAAGAGACGATTAAATTATAATTATAGTACAAAACTTAGTTAAAAAAATGATATTTTTTTGTGTTAAAACGTAATTGAAAGTAAAAAAAATATTTATAATTTTAATAATAAATTAAGAATAATTTTAAAAAAAGGTAGGGTGTTTGGTGTCACTAAATCACTCAAAAGCCTTGTTAAACTATTATTTATTGAAAACTTGGAAGAGTGTCGACTAGCGGAACTCAACGCCGCGTCGCACCGGATTTAGTTCAGTGTATAGATTTTCGCTGTGTATAGATAATACAGCGAAAATCTATACACTGAATCAAATTCAACTACACTTCTGTGTGGAAAAAAACTTGAAACAAATTTTCTTATATAATTAAGAAATATTTTTATTATTATTGTCTATATTTGGTTCATGTATAATTTTATTACTGCTGCTGGTAATAGTTCAATAACAAAGTTGTATTCGGTCCTCTCTCGACGTGTTGATTAGATCTATTAACTTCACTATTACTTTGACACCTTGTTAGCAGTTTTCGATACTTTATTACGATATTTATACATAACTATTACTACTAAGTTAGTGATTTAATTTATTAAATAATATATGGCCCTGTCGTGGCAACCAGCAACTGTAAACGCCACTGGTAGTGGGTTGGATCGCCACTCCAGGTAATGAGGTATTTTTATGATCGATTAATGATTATATTTTCTCTCTTGTAAACAAAGCATGGCATTGTCTTATAAAGAAACGTAACAGAAAGTGGAGTACTGAGTGCCTTAGTAGTTACTATTTTTAATTAAAATATGAATCAACAAATCACAAAATTAATTCCCTATGAATAAAAAATATTAATAAAGTTAAATAACGCATAAAATAAAAGAAGATAAAAGATTTTAAAAAACGTGAATTAAATACCTGCGACACACGTTGATAATCTATAACATGAAGTATCATATTTCAATGACAAAGCAAACAAGCGTAATAGTCACCGCCGCCCACAGTTACGTGTTACACGTAAAGTGGATATAGACGCGCTTTTTAAAGTACCCATGTTGTATCGATATGAAAACATTTACGAAACTAAACTCAATATTTAGTCAAAATAAGATCCATACCCAACATAAGATATGTTTCTTAAGCTTGCTGTACGGATATAGCGGACTAAGAAGAAGGATGGAACTATTTTCTTTAACATTTTTAAAATCCTGTTCTGTCCTATAAATTTCATATCTGTTGTCTTTTGAGACTTCCTAACCTTATACAAGCAGCAAAAACGAAGCATAATTAGGTCGTATTTTTTGATTGCGTTGGTTTAAAAGCTGTCATGGAAACTGCTGAAAGAGTGAGTGCCCAAAAGTGAGTGTTCTTTACGACACATCAAGATAAATGATATGATAAATAACAGACAAACCATCACACAACAAAGTAATTCTATAAAGGTTCCGTGTTTTCGTTTTGAGGTACGATCAGTTATTCCAAATTTTCAGGCAACTACTAGGTTCCCAGATTCCGCTTTGTCCCAACCCCGTTATGTGTGGATATAGCGTAAAAAAAAAAAGTTAGACAGTATGTCATTGTGGAAGCAAAGGTTTTTTTAGATTTAGTTCCACTCGACATAGCGATTATAATCACATTGTCATTTTCGTACTAAGTATGGCGCTAGTCCATTTAACATGTTTCACAATATACCAATAATTAGGAACAAAATGACTTACAATCAGGTTTCCTTTATGGTAGTATTTAAAGATCCACCCATTTTCACTAACATTACTTAACGCTTCATACGACCTACCCAACGTTTCAAGAGAGAAATATTTTAATATTAAAGTTCCCACATACAGAACTGAACTCACACTCACTTCCAATAAGGCTATCCAATATTTATTCAATTACATCTCTAATTTCTTTTAATATTAATCTAGCTCACTTGTCTTCATCGCCCGTTTATTTTAATAACTGGTTCATTCTAACGAATTTAGACCATATTTTAACCTAAAAAGGTATAATTGAAGTATAACTTCTTTAAGCGCGACTAGTTGAATATCCGGGTTTCAAATATTTTCGATTTTGTGAATAGATAGTTTATAAACAAATCAATCAATTTTTTTTGAATCTAGACGTAGTAATTACAAATAATTGTTATTTTGTGTTTGTTCTTAAATTTAGTATTTTTCTTTCCTAAGTGTGAAATAACACTTTAAAAATAGTAAAAATATTTAATAAATAGCATTCTCGCTTGCCAAACGATAATTGTAACGAGCGATAATTCTAATTCTTTGGGTAGCGGAAATTTGTAAAAATCTCCCTACAGAGATGCTAACAAAATAAATAAGTTATAACAAGCATATGAAAATTTCGACGGAGCTCGGTGAGAACGAATGGCTTAGTGATCAGAGCGCTTGCACGGTTCCCAAGAGGTGGTGGGTTCAAATGAACTTATTGTCATAGGTTCCTTAGTATAATTTGAGGAATGTTTTTGTTTTTGACATTTGTCTCACCTTTTTATAAATTCTGTAATATAAGCTTCTAATTTGGGCCAAAACTAATATTTTTTTATATTATTTACCATTCGTCTTATGCTGGCATGGCCACTTATGGGTAATATATAAAAATCGTTTAATATTACAACCTATCGTCATGATCAGTTATTCTATTTGTTCCTCTTAAAATACATGTACTCGGTCCGGACCAATTACTTATGTTATTTACTTCATTCAGAAGGCACTACTTTACTTGGGTCATATTGTGTCAGCAGAGGGTATTATACCCGATACTGATAAAATACAAGTTGTTAAAGACTACCCAGTTTCTACTAAAGTCAATGAAGTCAAAAGATTCATTGCCTTTGTAAATTATTACAGGAAATTTATTTCTTACTTTGTTCCAAAAGCACATCCATTAAATAATTTGGGTCGGAAAAATGTTACCTTTAAATACGATGAGAAATACCAAAAATCATTTGAACTATTGAAACAAAATTTAATATCCCATCCTATACTGCAATACCCTGATTTTTCGGAGTCTGATCAATTTATGTTACAAATAGATGTATCAGAATATGATGTAGGTACAGTTTTGTGCAACAGCGACGGGAGACCTGTAGCCTATGCTAGCTGTAGTCTTAACAAAGCAGAAATAACATAAGTAATTGGACTGGATTGGATTGAATTGAGACTCTTTTGAGCTCCATAACTAAACTTCGCATTCATTGAGAGCAGGCAGACCGAGTTCATTCACATGAGGGGACTGCCCTGCAACCCATAAACGTCAATATGACCGTATCCCTGATCGTTACGGAAAATCCCGTGTCCTCTTAGTCTACTTCGTTTGCTGCGAATATATCAACCGTCTTATTATTCCAGTAGGCGTTTTATTTAAGCAGTTCCGTCTTATTAGATGAATGACAAAAATCTGATTACACCTTTATGTATTACTTAATATGGTATATTTATATGATATTTTTCACTTTTTAGTGACCTGTTGTGACGCAGGGTTCGAGACCTCATATTGCATAATAATTTTATTTATACTATATTTTGTGTGTATGTGATGGATACGTGCGTGCGATTGTAATGTTGTGGGTTAGATCGCCGCACGAGGGAATGAAATATTTAATATTTCGATTTCTTCTCTTTGGTAACTAAACCGCGGCGTTGATTTCTGCAACTAAACACTCAATGCCCTAAGTGTCTTAATTGGATAGTACAGTAAAAGGAATCCATCCACAAAACAAATTTTCAAGCAGCAACTATCTAAATATTAATATGCAATAGAACGTAAGAAAAATAAAATTATATTTATTATGATAATTTAACCATTTGTATACCATTTATATACTGAATCCTATTAAAACGCCCATTTCACCCAACCTAGTTAACTTTTTATTTCGTACCACAGTCTTATATATTTGTAAGAACCTCATTATTGTTAAGATAATAACATAGCGGTATAATATTCTTACAGTAAAGCTACAATTTTTCTATCTCTAGATGGCAAAACATTATGAATACATTACATGCTGTATTTGTAGTTACTTAAATTGTGTATGAAAGAATATTTAGATTTTATGCTTCGTTTGCTTTTTCATTAATTTTCTTAATATATGTGCATATTAGTGACTTTATCCTCCTCGTAACTTTAGTGAATCGGTGGTAAGTTGTTTAACGTTTAAAATTGAAGCTTGTATCCTCTCATTTTGAACAAAAATATTTGAATTTAAATTTGAAGTCGTGATGTTTTTGGATTATTTTACCAAAGAAATACTTTTGTTTCCTAGATTTCGTAACAGGATAGCCATAGTCAGCGTGGCGTATTTACGGACATCAATTCAATTAATCTTGAAAATTTATCACATGGAATTTGTTAAGATATACCAGGTTCTCTCCGTTAAAATTCGTAAATGCAGGAAAAAGCATGATGCTATAAAAATATAAAAAAGCGGTTAAGTGCCAGTCAGACTGGCCCCATTGGGGTCGTCTGGTTCAATACTAATTAAAATTCTTCAGGTTAGCAGGAAGTACAACTTATTAAAGTTGGCAAACTTAAGTTTGCATATATTCTTTAGAACTATTTTTTCAAGAATTGAACTACTCTCATAAGTTTATAATAAATTTATGTAATATAAATATTAATTATGAAATTTACATTTCTTCCTTTATTTTTACAGTAAATTCTCACCTTGCCAAATGAATAAAGTAATATGTCTAAAGTACCTAACATAGTAAAAATGGCGGTATACACTCATTGTGTTTGAAATGAATTACAAATATAACTCGGTAATTATTTTTTTTCTATAAATATTTATAAACTTTCATTAGGATGTTTCTATTCACTTATGTTCACCTATTGTAAGTCCTCATTTCGTACCAAATTTAACAATTGTAGGTACTCGGGAAGAATAATGTAAGTTTTGATTACGCGGTGGATTTCTTATTAATTACTTATAACGATACGCAAAACGATGCATGAATGTTCGTTTGTCTTCATTTCGTTGACTTAGAAACTTGTTTTTTTCTGCCCTTGAAGAAATAAGTATACTTAGATTGTTAATAATAATTTTAGGCTGATATCTCAACGTGATATAAATATAAATGTGCATGTTAACAAACTAATAATATATAAAATAATTCCTTTTTGAAGTACGAAACTCATAATAAAATTAAATTAAAAAAAAAAATTATCTAAGTTATCACCACTAAGTATAATTAAAGTTTTTACAACTACAAAGCTGTACACAAGCAGCGTACAAACAAAAGTTTCTACTTTGAACTACAATAATAGCAAAATATGAACTTTAACTCATATTTCAAGGTTACGAGCACAGTGTAGTATGAGTTACATCGAAGTATGTCCATTATCGTCAGAATTTATATAAAATATATTTTAGGTTCCATAACTCAAAAGATAAAAAAGGAAACCTAGTAGAATACCTTCTTCATATATCTGTGTTTTTATGTCTGTCCGCCTGCCATGAGCAAGAACACGTGGAGGTCAAGCTCAAATTAGTATTCAATTTAGATATACAATATTAGAACCTACAATAAAAAAAGTAAGATCCTAAAAATGGAAATTTATATTAATATTAATATTAATTTATACACGTTATTTTTTTGTATATGCACGTATTATTCTATTTTCAATCGTGAAATTATACGGAACCAAAGATGGGCGATGCGAACTTGTACTTGCCCGTTTTTTTTTAGAAGACCAAGTCAAGGCTGCTTTCTACGCGAATTCAAGATATTGTACGTTGCGGCATTACGGCCTTGTTACCATGGAAGAAATGAAAACATTCAATATTTAAATTAAAAATATTAAATGTATCATTTACTCAAGTGGGGATCGAACCTACAATCTGTCGCGTTTTAAGTCACACGCTTGTACAGGCCTCAATCCAACACCGTACTATGTATGTCTTATTATATGTTTAAATATTATTATCGGTGTATATTAGGTGGTGGAAATCAACACTGCGCTTTGTTTCGTTACCATTCATTCCACTGCATTACGTATGGAGTAAGGCGCTATCCAACTTCGTCTCGATAGGCGTAATGTTATATGGCTATCACTTATGTATATTGTCAGAACTGAAAATTGTATTATCTTTAACACTTGCCATTTTCATTCTTGATTTACTAATTTATTAGAGATTTAGTAGTGAGGCTTAATACCTGCGTAAATACTATGATGGCACATGCTATCATTGATTTACTATTATTTACAAAAAAATGTGATAAAAACGCGGATATAAAAGTGTGATGAAAATGCGGATATTTAATTAGATTAGATCAGTTTCAAAGTATTTTAACTTCTTAGTCCTTTGTATTTGTATAATAAATAATAAAAAATTGTTGATATGTATTGGCCCAGTCATATTAGGTAAAAAGGGATCAGCCTCGGAATTAAAGATAATAAGCTGGAAAATGGTAAAAATCTTTGTTTTGTCGTCCTAAATATTGTCTCAAAAGTCACAAATGCTATCATGTCCGCGTCTTAGGATATTGAAGGTCAAAGGTCACAAAAAACTATTTTTCACAAATATCTCTGTTAATATTGCTTAAATGATATTTTCACTTATTATAAAAGTTGTAGAGTATAAAATTCTCTACAACTTTTGTTTGAACTTTCTTTCCATACGATCAACCGTTTTTGGGGTAGAGTAGGAGTGCGCAGCGTACAGTCATATATGGGCTTATGCAAAATCAAGCGTGAGTTACGGTTATCAGTACGTTGTATAAAGTCAGTTATTTACTAAAAAAGTGTAATAATAAAACAATGGTCATTATTTCTGTACTTATTATTATTTATTATCTGTCATTCCGATTCCTAATATGACTGGGCTATATATATATTTTTTTTAATTTATAACTTTTTAGTATTGTGCAATATCAGATCCTATTTTGGTTACCAACTTGCACCGAAGTATTAGATGAAATAAAATCCGTTTCTCTTTCATTTGATACCCATATTGATTTGATTTTTTTTATAATGTATTGTCACAAGTTAAGCCCTTTCATTGAATATCCATATTGGGTTATATCTGCAAAAACATGCCAAATTTCTCATTTTGTGTTGGCGGGTATTTTGGATTTGAGTTTTTTTACAGTGTATTGTATTTTACAAGTTAAGCCCTTTTATTTAATACCCATAAAGGGTGAGATTTTATTAGAAACAAATAAATAAATAAACATTGTCATAAGTAAATCTATAAAAAGTCATGTTATATAAAAAAATACTTGTAATTTTGGCTAACAAGCTTTTCGTCTACACTCGAAATAATCTCGAATGTAATTAAAATCAATAAGCAATTACAGCTATTCTATGTATACAACTGATATCCATTTGATCTATTTAGTTTCTACTACAAAGTATGCCCAAGTCCGAATAGTTCAGACTAAGCCACTAGCTAAGTTACTAATAGATGAGAAATGCTGTCGCTAGTACTAGAATAAACATTTTGTTGCCAGCGCAAATTTATATTGTAGGAATATAATATATTGGCATGACATGACGCTGCGCGGCATTAAGTTCGGCTACATTTTATATAGCTTACTGACATTCTGGGTACGACGTGACGGCTAAGTAAATGTGTATATTATATGTAAATTTTATTTTGAAATACATCAGTGAAATCAGGTGAATATAACGCGAAAACCAGTCGTCGTAGAGGCGTACTAACGTGTGACTGTAAATTAGAGAGACTGTAGGTTCGATTCTCACTTGAAAATATGAAATATTTTATATTTTAATTTCCTTGCTCTTTTAACTAGGTAAAGCGCGGTGTTGAATTTCACCATACGCAATTTCTCCAAAACTCCGTAGATAGTGAGGGACAAGAGTACACTGGGTTTTATGGTTCTCTTTGTCTACTATGCTATGTACGGAATACTATTGGTTACGTACGGGATCGGATCTATGTACAGGATGCGTGAAGCTAAAGAAAGGAGAATATGACATAATTTTATTGTTATCGTTTAATACGTCGCTTATGATTATACTGAAATATTACAGTACTGAAATTATTAGTATAGAGAACCTTGGTATTAAAATATTTTGTGTTCCACTTCCCGCCTAGGCTGCATATTGAGTGGTGGAACTCAATGCCACGCTTGTCTCCTTGCCGGAGCGAGGAAATGAATTTAATTAATTTCACTAAGTAGGAATTGCGCCCACAGCCATCGAGCTTACAACAGGTGCTTGGCTAATTTATACCATTAGAAAAGATAAATAAAAAAAGGAAATAATAGGAACAGTACACTTGTATATGCGGCATCATAATTCGGCTCAAATTCGGCGGAACGGAACAAAAGGCGGAAAGTACCTTAATAATTCTCAACTTTCCTTTGCCTACCCTACTATGTGCGGGATACAGCGTGAAGCTCAAAATATTTAGAAACATAAGTACAATTTTATTGTAATAACTTTTTATTACAAAAAAAATATTTTATTAAAGCAAATTTGAAGGATTATTCATGAGCTTGTTTTATGTGAGTATAACACTTAACCTTTTTTACGTATTTGGAACAAAAGTTTTTAGTACTGCAGCCTTGAACTAGTTATTAACAATGTAATTCACTTCCTTTGTTTTTATGTACTAGTAATGTAAGATGCATTTTTATATAATTGACATCATTAAATTTACAAATCGGTTAAAATTATTTTTATTTCTATAGACTTGATATAAATAAATGGTTTTCTAGTATAATGAATACGAATACTATACTATAATGGTATTTTAAAGCTGAAGAGTTTGTATGTTTTTATTACTGTAGAGGACTTATCTCAGAAACTATTGTTTAAATGAAATTTTTTCTTGCTTTGGGTGACCCATTTAATAAGAAAAGCTACAGGCTACATTTATATCACTATAATATTTAAAGGAGTAAAAAAAAGTGTTGATAAAACCGGTGAACTCTAGAAGTTTTGTGTGTGCGATGCGTAAGCCACGCATAAACTCTATATGACAAAATTATTCACCATTAAAAGTTTTTAAATAAAGTCCGCTACAGCATATCTATCTTTTGAGACCTATCCAAATCGAAATTATTTTAAACAATATATTTTCAGCACTCACGGCAGGGTAGGCAGAGGGAATTTGAGAACTTATTGTTAAGACACTCCGTTCTGTTCTTCACTTTTCACCGAATTTGAGGCATTATTTATTAAGTGCCGGAACTCTGAGCCGCGCTTTGCTTCATTTGCTTCGTTACTAAGTTACGAAGATATGTAAACATTATATATTTATATTGGAAATATTAAATATTTCATTTCCTCGAGTGGGTTTCGAACCCACAACCTATGGCCGTAAATATCACACGTTGTACCATTAGGCCACATTCGTAAAAATTAAATATTATAAACGTTGTGCATTTTACATAGATCAAAATTAGATTTTTTGATTTATTGTACGTAAAAAATCTGATATTTCAAAAGGTATCTCAATTTTAAAACACGTCAGTAGAGAGATGGTCACGTCGAGTGTAGTACGCCGTACAATTCGCTCGTATTAACGAGAGCGAGCGGTAGGTGTGGCACCGAGGTGAGAGGCGTGTTCCTATAATAACTATTATCAATTTTAATTAATATAAAGTGGGGAACAGAACTGAGTGTATTAA
Organism: Eueides tales michaeli; assembly: GCA_018249855.1. NCBI lineage: Eukaryota > Metazoa > Arthropoda > Insecta > Lepidoptera > Nymphalidae > Eueides > Eueides tales. The sequence continues at coordinate 995 of DWMZ01002349.1, read as the reverse complement.
CACTAGGTTCCCAAATTCCCTATGTCTACCCTGCCATGTGCATACTGCGAGAAGCTAAGTGATAAAAAGCGTTAATCTGAAAAACTTCCGGTTTCGATTGACAAAAATATTTTTGCTTGAAATAGTTTATTTCTCGAGGAATTTTATGTTAACGCCACTTAATAATTTCGATATAAAGCAACATCTTTGGTTAGAGTTAACGGACTCTCAATTGTTTCCATTCAATCAAGCAGTTGAAGCCACTGTTAAAAACTAGTTTAGTTTACTACTAACGGAACCTAACGCCGCGCTCTTTTTAATTAGACTGGTAAAAACTAATCGGGGTCACAAAGCACAAAATCTATTTACAGTTAAATACTCTTACACTCTATCTTATAATTCTTTCCACTATCTCAAGAAACGATTGAGATTTTCTCCCTAATCTTAGGCTTCAATAAAATTTATTGCTCAGCTTATATATCTTCAAAGCGGATTGACATGGTTTGAAGTAATAGTAATGATTTCCGGTACCCATTATGGGTTAAGTCAACTTATTTATATACTAATTCTGCTGTATGCTTCAAATATTGTTTTGTAACAGAAGGAATTTAGAGTCAAGACACTCTGTTTTCCTATTTCAGACTGAATTCGAGACATTGGGTAGAAAAAAGAGCGGTGGCACAGCGGCACAAGCGTGCGACTGTAAACGCGACAGGTTATGGGTTTGCTCCCCGCTCGAGGAAACGAAATATTTAATTTCAAATTGAATATTTGATATTGTCATTTCTTCACTCTGATAACAAGAGGTTGAGTCCCGCCACGCAATCCTTTAGAACGGAACGGAGCGTTTTAACACAAGGTTCTTCAGTTCCCTCAGCCTACTCTGCTGCGTGTAGTATACATGAACGTGAAGCTGAAAACAGAATTTATCGTTCTTATATAATAAAAGACAAAGTTTGTAAGAGTATATTTTTGTTCTACTTTCACGAAAAAACTACTGAACAGATTTAGGTGAA
>DWMZ01002348.1:0-14267 GCA_018249855.1 Eueides tales michaeli | reverse complement strand
CCCCCCTACAGAGATGCTAGCAACATAAAATAAGTTGTAACAAGCGTATAAAAATTTCGACGGAGCTTGGTGAGGACGGATGGCTCGAGCTGAGCGCTCTGACCACTAGAGCGCTTGAACGGTTTTCAAGAGGCGCAGGTTCAAATCCTGCTTCGTCCAAATTTTTATACGTTTTTAAATTTACTAAAATTTAATTAACTTAGCTGAAATTTTAGTTTTCAATGTATATAGATATTGTCTTAAAAGTAATAATGTTATTAGAACAAGAGAGTAATTGAGATTAGTATATAAAATAGTGTAATTAAAGCGGGCGAAGCCGCGGACGGATCGCTAGTGTACAAAACCATTTAAACACATCTTTTGGAATATACTTCTTCAACATAAGTCACGATTAATATTTAAGAGACCATCGTGGCTCAGTGGCACGAGCTTGTGACTAAGCGCGTCGATTGCGAGTTTGGACTCCCAATTTAAGGATTAAAATATATAATAATTCATTTCAGATTTATATCTCGCATATGATAAGAACTTGAGTTCTTAACTTTACATATTTGAGGCATTGCGTGTTGAGTGGCGGAACTCAACGCCGCACTTTGCCTTATTAATAAAGCGAAAAAATGAACAATTTAATTATTTAATTTCCGCGAGTGGGGTCGAACCCACAACCTATCACATTACAGTCACACGTACCCCTGCGCCACGACAGACCTCTGAATCCACAACCCCAACTACCTAAAAACAATACCATGCTCACCAGAAACCTCCTCCTCAGGTATAGCCTTCGCCCGCTTATCAGCAGTCCTCCGTCTCACCAGCTCAGCTATAACCCCATGGAGCTCCGCAAGCCTGGCGTCATGTGCCCTGGCTGATGCTGCAGCTCTCTGTCTCTCCGCCGCCAGGGCACGTACTAGGGCGTCTCGTTCCGCTTTGAGAGTGTTGAGATCGTCTACTCGGCCACTGCTCTGTGTAGCTACCTGAAAAGACCAGAAGACCAGAAAATTATTATGTTTTTTCGATTGGATTCTTAACAATTTCTAACTGAAATTTGACGTTTTTATATACGATAAACAATGAACAAACCGTCTCAATGGGAACGGAGTGTCTGAACACTAAGTTCCCTCTGTCTATTCCGTCATGCTCCTGATACAGAGTGAGGCTGAAATAAATATCTAATATTGTCAACACGCAATGCCTCAAATTCGGCGGAAAGCGGGAGTGTCTTGACACTAGGTTCCCGGGTTCCCTATGCCTACCCTGCCTTATGCGGGATACAGCGTGAAGCTAGATATCTCTCACACCGTTGTTAAATGGAAATAATTGAGTGTTAGTATTTTTTTAACCATATTTCTTAACCCAAAATCATTAAGTACCAATAAATATATCGAATATAGCAATTCAAGAAAACCCTTAAAGAATAACCTGCCACTATAACAAGCTCACATGTTTTTCATACATTGGTAAAAACAGTGTTTTTTGCTGAAAACCTCTAATTTAGAGATTATCAGGTGCTGCATATATAAAGAGTTGTCAGTTAAGATCATAGTCGGTCGTGTCGCAGAGGAACAACAACAGCAAAAAGTTTCGATTCTCACTGGAAGAAACTCTAGTAAGAAGGCAAAACGCAGCGTTGAGTTCCGCCGATCAACAGGTAAGACCTTAATGTTTAATTTCTTCACTCTGGTAATAAGGCGACAACGCGGCGTTTAGTTTCGCCACTCAACACACAATGCCTCCAAATTCAGAGGAAAGTGGCGAACAGAAGTTGAACGGAGTGTCGTAACACTAGGTTCCCAAGTTCCCTCTGCCTACGCTGCCATGTGCGGGATACAGAAGCTTTCGTTTCCAACACATATAGTTAAATTAAAACTAGTTCATATAATTCAAAAATGTTTCTGGTAGCATATTTTCTATTTTACTTTTTTTTAGCTTCACGCTGTATCCCGCACATGGCTAATTAGGCAGATGGAACATTGGAACCTAGTGTTAGGACACTCCGTTTTGTTACACATTTTCTGGTGAATATTAGGTATTACATGTTATCAGAGCGAAGAAATAAATATTTCATTTCCTGGAGAGTTGTTCGAACCCACAACCTGTCGTTTACAGTCACACGCTTGTATCCCTGAGCCACAACAGGCTATTTTCTGCACTAGAAAAAGAAATATATTTTTACACACATTCTGCAGATGCAATTGGTCCATTTCTATTCAGCCAGCTCAGAGTCCTTGACCAAGTTTCTCAACTTAAACACGTAATCGACTTAGCGGTATAATTGGAGCTGCCTAATGGGCGGAAGGTCGTGATTTCGGAGTTCCGTTTCCGGAAGTTCTCCAACTTTCTCTGAATGTATAGAATGAAAATTGGAAAGTTTCCAGTGAAAATTGGAAAATTTGAAAGTTTCCAGGTGAAGTGTCTGGTCACTATGGAGATTTCTCCATGGTCACTCTATTTAGGTTATGTTGATGCTGTATCCCGCTAATAGCGGGCTAAGAGGCAAAGTAGTGTTGATTCACTTTGTATTCCTAGTATTGGACTATTTTCGGGACATGATGAGTTAATGGGGGAACTAGCTACCAGGATAAAAAAATAAGGCCTGTCGTAGCGCAGCGGCACAAGCGTGTGACTGTAACCGTCAGGTTGTGGGTTCGATCCCAACACGAGGAAATGCTATGTTTAATATTTTTAATTTTAATATTTAATGTTTCATTTCTTTGCTCTGGTGTTAAGGAAAAGCGGGACGTTGAATTCCGCCACTCAACACCACACAATGCCTCAAATTCGGCGAAAAGTGGGGAACGGAAGTGGAACGGAGTGTCTTAACACTAGGTTCCCAAGTTCCCCCTGCCTACCCTGCCATGTGCGGGATACAGCGTGAAAATGAAAAAAAAAATTCATTCCTCTAATCGAACCACACATATATATATACAGTCCACCCGTTTTTAGTCAAACGCTGAGCCGCTGCTCGACGGCTTTTTCAGATGGCTCTTTCTATTATAAAATCATCTATATCATATAATAAATCTGTAACTGATCACTGTCTGTACATGGATCATAATATATGTTGAAGAAAACTTAAATGGGGAAGTTTATTAAATAATGTAAGCCAAAATAAAGATATTTATTTCTTTTCCGTAAGCGCTGTAATTTTCACTATGATATTTTGGCAACCTTCCCCTTCCCATCTTGTGTTTGTTTCATTTAAATCGTCAATTTCATATATTAATTTCGACAAAATTGCTACAACATTTTTATTTTAAATATTTCATTTCCTCTCGTGTGTATGAACCCACAACCTGTCGGTTACAGTCGCACGCCTGTGCCGCTGCCACTGCCACGATAGTGACAATATATATTAGTAATTCATATATGTCCCCATAGCGGTATCAATGCATAGGCACGCCATTGTCATTGCATTTGGTACATCACTATAAGGCGGTTACCAAAATTAATTATGTTAATTATGTATTATATTAGGACAACGGATATGTTTCTATGGATTCGAAGCCAGTATGACTTTCCACTATATTTTCCTTATTGTTAACCGATTTTAAAAGCAGGAGGTTATCAGTTTGATTTGTTAGAAAATTAATCAGTATTATTTCTTTTTTTACTATTTTTAGTGTTAATGCACACTTAGGACAGAAAAATACTAAATTTTTAAAACGTATAAAAATTTGAACGAAGCAGGACTTGAACGCGCGCCTCTTGGACACTGTTCAAGCTTGCAATGCTTACCAACTAAGCCATTCGTTCACACCAAGTTACGTCGAAATTTTTATACGCTTGTTACAACTTCTCAACAACAAATTGACGAATCGATCGAATCTTTATTATGTTCGTCGCAAGAGGTGGAGGGGGGGACACCTTGGTTGACCTTCGAAAACAGTATCTACGATACTGGAGGAAGGTCACATAAATATCATGAGGACCCCCCGGAGGGCACGTTAATGACAGTGGACGAGGCGAAAGAGGTATGCCGAGACCGTAGCGTGTGGCGCTCCGTAAAAAACTTAATCAAGAAAGCCATTCAAAAAATTATGTTCAGACGTTAGAAAATCATAAGAATTTTCTGCAATTAGATTATAGAAAGGAGTAGGGTTAGGTTAAGTAGTTTATTTTGGTCATAAAACTTTCAATTTTTAACATAATTGATTAATTAAACTATCCATCTATCAATAAACATGTACTTACCATATGAAAACCATTCTGTCCAGCAACCGGTGGCGCCGTAACCGGCCTCAGGCTGGAATACCTCCAGGAAGACTCCCTGGATATCTCCTCATCACCAACATTTGGACAGCACAAGTACCAGCTTCGACTCCTTCTTACCCCCGGAGTCGTATCCAATTGGGTAAGTGGAACACGTCCAACTATCTCCAATTCCGCGAGCAAAGGTTCCTTTTCCTTGGGCTCTGGCATGGGAAAGGTTCCCGCTGTGGAGTAAGTTTCCCCAATTTTCACCCCATTCTCCGGGGTCGTGTATTCAGGTGACCACCGATCTCGTAATGGGGGCACATCTTTAGTCGCACCATCGTTGATGACCTCATTTGTCTCAACATATTCACTTAGCTCGTTTAGATTTTGCTCCTTGATTTGCGCGTTTTCCTGCTGGGCGCCATTTTGATACGATTGGCCGCCATTTTGTCGTTTTATTTTTTCAAGGTCAGCGTAATAGTATGCGGTCGCTCGCGGGAGTTCCCCGCTGAGAGTACGTGTGCCGGCCATTTTATTCACATTTCTTTAAGATTTATAAAATCTTGAAACTTCTTGATATGTTAATGTTACATTTCACTATCACATTATCACTTAAGTCTAATTCAACTACAGACAATTCTGGTTAGTTTGGCGATCGGGTCTTTTTTTCCTACTTTTGATAAGAAAAATATGCATATTTTGTAACTAGACACAATTTCTAGCTTATTAATTCGAAAACAACTCTTTCTATATTATTTGTAAAAATAGAAATACCTACGAATGCTCCAAGAACTCTAGGCATAAAGACTACGTGTCACATCACTATTTGACATATAATATGCATGTAAAATACACTTAAATCTTTCGCCTGAACGATTTGGTGTATTAGTGAAAACCGCATTACAATACGTTGCACATTTTGTAGCGTTACAAAATAAGTAGAGAGATACGAAGCAATTTTATCTACGTAATATTATGAAGAAACTGACAACGTACAACCCTTAAAAAGAAAATGCTCAGCTCGATACGAAAAAATTTCTCCGATTCCATCAAAAAATTCCGCTTTCCTCTCGAGAATTGGAGACAATACGTGTTAAGCAGTGTTATAACACTACAAACAATCACTCTGCGTGATACAGCGTGTAATAATTAAGAAAAAATCAAGGATACCCCAACAATACTGTTAAACACACGTTTTCTACACCCTTATTAAAACTACCCTACACCTTCATGCTTTAGCCGTTATTTATGGATAGGCACGCGCCGTACAAAGAGTCTTGCGTTGTCAAAACTTAGTGACAATGGCCGCCGCCTGCGGCTTCCCCCCTTTTTAGGATCTAAAGAAATTTTCTTTAAAAACATGTTTTTATTATGAGGCAAGTAATTAAAATTTTATATCTCTAGGACTGGGCGAAAGCGTTTAATTGTTTTTTTTTTTAGGTTTACGCTGTATCCTGCATACGGCAACGCAACGGCAGAATAGGCAGATGAAACTTGGGTGGAAATTCAAATTCGGCGGAAACCCACTTTCCACGAAAATGGAACGTAGTGTCTTAACACTAGGTACCCGGGTTCCTTCTGTCTACCTCGCATCGTGCGGGATACAGCGTGAAGCTAAAAAAAAAGCAACTTGGGAACCTAGAGTAGTCGTAGTAGTCGTAGACGTTACGTTTTCATTAAAACACTTCCGTTCCAAATTTACGTCGAATTTCGGACAATACGTGCTGAGTGGCGGAACTCAACGCCGCGGTTTGCTTCTTACCAGATCAAGGAAAAAGAAAATAATAAAGATTTTCTTTATTCTATCTGTTTACAGTCGCACGATTGTAGCCCCCACATCACAAGAGGCCACAACATTAAAAAAAAAAAAACAACCGTAAAATCGCTACCGCTTATGGCTTAGAGCGATTTTTCATACATTAATGCACGACTGTACATCACTTTTGCCGTTGAAACGCTTTATGCATATCAAAGGGGCGTCTACTGAAACGCTTGTCGAGTATTTTTCTATGAAAGAACACTTCGCTGGCGAATTAACGGTGTGTTAATTAAAGAAGCACTTGTGTTTTGTATTAATTTTATTGATAAGGAAATAAACGAAGTAGTCGGTTCGAATCCAATTCAGGTAAATATTTTTTTTCTTACAAAAGGAGAACATGTCACCGTAAGCGTTATAATTGCACGATATGATTTCTAATTTTTTTTTTAGCTTCACGCCGTATCCCGCACATGGCAGGGTAGGCAGAGATATGTTGAGGCATTGGGTGTTGAGCGGCGGAACTCAACGCCGCGTTACACTGAAAACATTAAATATTTCATTCCAATAGTCAAATTATTCCCATTGAGAAATAGGAACTAACAGGACAAAACGCGCCGTTGAGTTACACCACTCACCACTACATGTCTTGAATATGAACAGAAAGTGAAGAACGAAGAGTGTTTTTTTATTATTTTTTTCAGCTTCAAACTGTATCCCGCATATGGCAAGGCACCTAGTGTTACGACACTCTGTTCCGTTGCTCAATATCCGACGAATTTGAAGCTATACGTGGCTAGTGACGGAATAAACGCCGCGCTTCGCCTTGTTACCAGAGTGAAGATATGAAAACATTAAATATTTCTCTATAGGTAGCGAGTGAGGCCTGTCGTGGCGCAGCGGCACAAGTGTGTGACTGTAACGGACAGGTTCTGGGTTCGATCCCCAGTCGGGGAAATGAAATATTTCATATTTTTAATTTAAATATTGAATGTTTGATTTCTTCGCTCTGGTGATAAGGCAAAGCGCGGCGTTGAGTTCCGCCACTTAACACGCAATGCCTCAAATTCGACGGAAAGTGGGGAACGGAAGTGGAACGGATTGTCTTAACACTAGGTTCCCGGGTTCCCTGTGCCTACTTGGCCTTGAGCGGGATACAGCGTGAAGCTGCAAAAAACAAAACAAAAGAGTGGGAACCCACAACCTGTTGCGTCCACAGTCACACGCTTGTGCTCTTGCGCCAAGACATGCCTCATATGTTTCAATAAGTTTATTTTAGACCTTGATATGCGGGAAAAGGGCATATACAGAAATAAAATGACATTATACCATAGAATATTCTTAATCTATAGAATATAGACACTTTCCATAGGAAAAAATCTAATTCTATAAAGCTGAAGTATTTATTTCATAGGAACTACTGGGACATTGATCGTTTTCTTAGAATGTTTTATGTGATATACAGTTAACTATTTCTATTTAACTTTATAGAAGCTAGCTTAGCTAGTAGGGAAAAGCGCGGCGTTGAGTTGCGCCATTCAACAAGCTATACTTACAAAATTGAGCAGAAATTGTGGAACGCAAATAGGAAACGAAGTGTTTCAACACTATGTCTACTAAGCCGGGAGCTTCCCTCTGCCTTTTTCTACCTAATTATAAAACGGAAGTATCCTTGATGGGGAACAGAGTGTCTCAACACTATTTTCCAAATTCCCTCTGCCTATTCATTCCTTTACTCAATTAAACTACAAGCAAAACATCAAAGAAAAAACATCAAACCACTACACAGTCAACACAAAAAACAAGACCATCTCGCCTCTTTTTAGGGCGCGGATAATGAAGGATTTTCGCCGGAAACTCCTAAAAAAAGGTAGATTTAAAACGCATCTGCATACAAAGAGAGAGAGAGAGAGAGAGAGAGTGGTGCATCACACGTGTAATTCGGATTAAAGGCACAAAGTTCATGGCACTGACGAGTGCGCCTGTACACAGTAGGCGTAAATTATAAGTGGCGGCGTTTTTAGAAGAGATCAAAACAACTTTTTTATATTTATGGTATATATATATTTATGGTATACTAAGATTTGGCTTATTTGACTGCACTTGACAGGGCAGGCAGAGGAGGGAACTTGGGAACCTAGTGTTAAGACACTCTTTTCGGTTTACCACTTTCCGCCGAATTTGATGCATTATGTGTTTTGAGTGGCGGAACTCAACGGCGCCCCTTGCATTGTCACCACTGCTAAGAAATGCAAAGATAAATATTTTGAAAATATAAAATATTTCATTTCATTAAGTGGGGATCAAACCCACAACCTGTTGTCACACACTTGTGCCTCTGCACCACGAAAAACAACATAGGAATAGGCTGGTACTGGTTTGAAATGAGAAAAGTTCTGTATGGTTTTGTTTTGATCATTGATAAGATATATAAGATACTATATGATAAGAAAGTGGATAACATATATAAGATACTATATGATAAGAAACTCTTCTAACTCAGACCATACAAGGCCAGTACCTGCGTGAAGTGTTAAAAACTGACACTATCTGACATACCTACATCCAAGCCATACCTTATATGGAATTACGACTTGTTCACACTTTTTTTTCCTAATATTGGCCTATTGACATAATTATCAATGGTTTCAACTACATGGCCTGACTGAGACCGTGGCTAAACCGTGGCAAGCAGGCAGAGGGAACTTGGGAACCTTAAGACACTCGGTTCTCTTTAGGGCACTACCGTTCACCTCTTTCCGCCGAATGAGGTTTTCATGTTAAATGAAACATCAATGAAGAGAAATAATTAAAGAAGAATAAAGAGAGAAGGAACAAAAACATTAAATCTTTCATTTTCTCGAGTGGGAACTGAACCCATTATCTATCGCGTTTACAATCATCCTATTGTGCTACTCCACTTACAAGCCTCAAAATAATTTATCGCTAAAGTCAGTCAGTCAAGTCCTTATATTCAAAATCAGTTATAAAAGCAAGTAGCTTCTAAGCGATGTACTCTTAGGTACTAGCTTATTTAATTTAAATGCTACTAAATTCAAAAATGCATAAAAATTTGAACAAAGCTGGATATGAACCCGCGCCTCTTGGAAACTGTCCAAGCACTATGACCAACTAAGGTATTCGTTCTCACCAAGCTCACCAAGCTCGTCGTAAATTTTGTATTTTTCTTTCCTAAGTGTGGAATAACACTTTTAAAATAATAAAAATATTTAATAAATAGCATTCTCACTTGCCAAACGATAATTTTAACGAATTGTCTTTGTGTAGCGGAAATTTGTAAAAATCTCTAACAACATAAATAACGTTGTAAGCGCGCGTATAAGAATTTCGACGGAGCTTGATGAGAACGTATGGCTTAGTTGGTCAGAGCGCTTGGACGGTATCCAAGAGGCGCGGATTCAAATTCTGCTTCGTTCAAATTTTTATACGTTTCTAAAATTTAGTATTTTTCTACACTAAGTGTGGAATAACACTTTATAAATAGTAAAAAAAAAGAATAATAATGATTAATTTACTAACAAGTCAAAGTGATACCTCCTGCTTTTAAATTACTAAGCCATGGATAACTACAGGCTTACTCCGGTGTATACGTAATGGGGACTCTGAAAACTCAAACGCTGTAAATAGTAAAAATTTGAATGCTATTTTTACTGACAGAGTGATTCAAGGGGAAGCTAAAGTACGCAGAGGGTACCTAATGTTAAGACAATCCATTCCCCGAATTCGGCGGTACTTAACGCCGCGATTTGCCTCCTTAATTAACTGAGAAAATTAACTGAGAAAATTAACTGAGAAAAAAATTATGCATTCTCCAAAGTGGGTAACTGTTTCTATAGCATTCACTGTTGTGCCACATCCATTTCAATATAACATTCGACCTCAACAATTTAATTACGGACGGACAAACAGATCTGTCCCTATGTATACACAAACAAACGAGCATGTCCAAAGAGAAGGGTAACAGGGGAACGGATTTAGGGTTAATTTAGCTCTAAATATATAGTACCTATATAGTGTATATATAATACTATTTAATGGTTCGGGGTTCGATCCCCAGTCAAGGAAATGAAATATTTAATATTTTCAATTTAAATATGTAATGTTTCATTTCTTCGCTCTGGTAATAAGGCAAAGCGCGGCGTTTAGTTCCGCCACTCAACACTCCATGCTTCAAATTCGGATCGGAAGTGTAACGGAGTGTCTTAACACTAGGTTCCCGGGTCCCCTCTGTCTACCCTGCTAAAAAAAATAATATAAGTAATACTAGGGACAAGCCCGCGGCTTCGCCCGCTTAAATTACAACAGTATTTGATTTAATAATCTTTATTATTTTCTTGTTAAGAATGTTAAAACTAAACAATATATATGTACTGAAAACAAAAATTTTCTACAAAATGAAAAAAAAAAAATAGATCAATTTTTTGAACTTAAGATTTAAAATTGACATGACTTTTCTATTTATCAGTACAAACACTAAACGTCGAGGGAGGGTTGCCAAAATATATTAGAAAGCTGCATTTAAATATGGTCAGCTATTCTTGAGATTAGCGTGTACAAAGGCACGGACACACAGATTAACGGAGAGAAGAACAAGAAAAAATTAAAAAAATCGCTATTTTGGACCCCTACTACATTAATAAACTTATTTATTTATCAGCTTGACGCTGTATCCCGCACATGGCGGGGTACACAGAGGGAACTTGGGAACCTAGTGTTAAGACACTTCCGTTCCCCACTTTCCGCGCAATTTGAGGCATTGCGTGTTGAGTGGTGGAACTGAACGCCAATATTTTTACTATTTTTAAAGTGTTATTCCACACTTAGGAAAGAAAAATACTAAATTTAAAAACGTATAAAAATTTGAACGAAGCAGGATTTAAACCCGCGCCTCTTGGAATCCGTCCAAGCGCTCTGACCAACTAAGCCATACGTTCTCATCTAGCTACAATGAAATTCTTATACGCTTGTTACAAAGTTATTTATGTTGTTAGCATCTCTGTAGGGACGATTTCTATAAATTTCCGCTACACAAAGATAATTCGTTAGAATTATCGTTTGTCAAGAGAGAATGCTATTTATTAAATATTTTTACTATTTTTTAAAGTGTTATTCCACACTTAGGAAAGAAAAATACTAAATGTAAAAACGGCTTAGTGGTCAGAGCGCTTGGACGGATTCCAAGAGGCGCGGGTTCAAATCCTGCTTCGTTGAAATTTTTATACGTTTTGAAATTTAGTACTGAACGCCAATATTTTTGTTTATGTGTTTTCCTTTGCTTTGGTGTACAATAAAGTATTTACTCAGCTTCACGCTGTATCCCGCACACGACAGGATAGGCAGAGGAAACAATAGTGTTAAGACACTCCGTTCCACTTCCGTTAACCATAAACTATTCTAATATTATTATTATAAAAGCCAAGCCTAGAGTGTTCATAATTGTTTGCGACATAATCAAATTTCCCTTCTATAGAATACTCGATAATGGATGCGGTAGTTTATTCGACTTAGAAACTTGAACATAAACTCGATGAATAAAACAATATGTGACCGTTGTGGCGCAGCGGCATAGCGTCTGAGGGTTGTGGGTTCGATACGCACTCGAAGAAATAAAATATTTGATATTTTCAAATTAAATATATATATAGTGTTTCATTTATTTGTTGTGGTAAAAGGCAATGCGCGGCGTTGAACTCCGCTGCTCAACACTCAATGTCTCATATTAGGTGGAACACTCCGTTCTGTTCTTCACTTTCTGTCGAGTTTGAGGCAATGCGTGGTGAATTGAAATTAAATATATTAAATATCTTCCCTCAAGTGAGCATCGAACCCACGACCTATCGAGGCCTCAACGTTTTAGTATATACTATTTATTTTTTTCTCTTTTAAATTTTAACTAAGTCTTACTGGCATACTTTTTTTCACAGCTACCAATATTATGAAAGTTTATGTGTATGGATGTTTGTTTCACTTGAATTAATTTAGGTGAAACTTAACAGAGGCCTGTCGTGGTGCAGCGGCACAAGCGTGCGACTGTAACCGACAGGTTCTGGGTTCGATACCCACTCGAGGAAATTAAATATTTAATATTTTAAATATAAATATTTAATGTTTCATTTCTTAACTCTGGCAACAAGGAAGGAAAAGCGCGGCGTTGAGTTCCGCCACTCAACATGCAATGCCTCAAATTCGGCGGGAACTGGAGTGAAACGGAGTGTTTTAACACTAGGTTCCCAAGTTCCCTCTGCCTACCCTGCCATGTGCGGGATACAGCGTGAAGCTGAGTGAATCTTTACAGTAACATAGCTTATACATCAGAACAACACATGGAAAAACTACAATTCTATATAATTAATTTAATTTTATATACATAATTTATTTATAATAAAAAAAAAATAAAAAGCCTGTCGTGGCGCCGGGGCACAGTGTATGACTGTAGGCGTGATAGGTCGTGGGTTCGATCCCCACTTGAGGAAATGATATATAATATCTATTTTTTTTTTAGCTTCACGCCGTATCCCGCACAATGCAGGGTAGGCAGAGGGAACTCGGGAACGTAGTGTTAAGACACTCCGTTCCCTAATTTCCGCCAAATTTGAAGCATTGCGTGTTGAGTGGCTGTGGAACTCAACGCCGCGCTTTGCCTTATTACCAGAGCGAAGAAATGAAAATATTAAATATTTAAATTGAAAATAATTAAATATTTCATTTCCTCGACTGGGGATCGAACCCAGAACGTGTCGGTTACAGTCACACGCTGCCGCTGCGTCACTACAGGCCTCTTAACTTTCTTTATAATATCTAATACTTTCATTATTTTACTCTGGTAACAAGACACAGCGCGGCGTTAACTTCCGCCACTCAATTTCGGAGAACGGTAGGGAGTGTCTTAACACTTGGGTCTCCATTCTATGTGCGGGATACAGCGTGAATCTAAGTAAGTAAATAAAAAGCGGGCGAAGCCGCGAGAGAGTCTCTAGTATAGATAGTACAAGAGCCAGCGGCAATTGCTCAGTGTTACATAAACACTCAACACAGAACTTTCAACATCAACTGTTATTCCATACACTTTAAAGGTCAGATGTGTGAGAACGGTATATAATTAACTAGACGAGAGCTTTTGTTTAGAGCTGAGGAGGGAACCTATTGTTACGATCGTACGTTCCCATTATGACACTATCATTGCGTGTCGAGTGGCGGAACTAAACGCTGCGTTTTGCTTTTATATCAAAGCCAAGAAATAATATATAGTCGGGATCGAATCCACTGCCTGTGGTATTTACTGTCACACGTCTCCCTGCACCACGATATTTTAGGAAATCTAAATAGATTATCATAGTAAATACTATACAATATCACATACTTGTTTAACCACCAACGCAAAAAGAGGGGTATTATAAGTTTGATCTGTCTGATTGTCTGTAGCATATTAGCTCATGGTTATTATTAGCTATTCTGTTTTATGAAAATTCGATAAGAAATTTGAGCACTTTACCATAATCAGTCAGTACATACATACATACATACATACAAAGGTCATGAGTTCCTATTTTTAAAAGCTTTTATTTAGTTTGACTTGTATGTTAACAAATCTTTCAAGTTTAATTTGACCCACTTCCCGTTATCCGATTGAGCTGAAATTTGGCATGCTGGTCTAGAACCGATGACAATGCATGTTACACGTGACCTGATGCTGCTGCGAGGATCGGCTCCGTACGAAAAATCTTCTCAGCGGTAAATAGCAGGGAATAGGCAGTTTGTAGACCCATCATGAAATAGATGCCACATACCGGGTTGTCTTCGAACTATGGAACTCCTCAATATTCAACTGCTGGGACTTGACATTTCGTATACGCATTCGTTTATGATAGGCAGTTGGTATGCCTACCATGAAATAGATGCCACGTACAGAGTTGTCTTCGAACTATGAAACTCTCAATATTCAACTGCTGGGACTTGAAATTTCGTATACGCATTCGTTTATGATAGACAGTCGGTAGGCCCACCATTAAATAGATGCCACATCCAGGGTTGGCTTCAATATAAAAAAATATTTCCAAAAAAAAAGTCAAGCTTTTACCTTTTAGTATCTACTCCCCGGCTCTAAAAAGAAGACAATAAATGGCGTAGTAAGTTGTGCGAACTCATATTCATATGAATAATAATTATAACATTTTATTGCACTTAACTTTAACGTATTATGTGCAATGGCGGCCTTATCACTACAAGTGATCTCATACAGGCAACCATTAAAAATACAGGATTTAGGCAAATTGAAATGAAGTAAGGCGCAAAAAGT
>DWMZ01002347.1:0-14267 GCA_018249855.1 Eueides tales michaeli | reverse complement strand
AATATTTACAAGTATAATGTGTCTTCGTTTTATGAGTGTTTATTATTATATTTTTACTATTTCTACTTTTTTCTCCAGTCAAAAAGAGAATATATATATTTAAAGTAATAATTTGCTGTACCTACCTGAAAAAAATACTATTTAATTCAAAACAATTTAGGTGATATTTTCTAGTCAAAAGCAATAAAGTTTAATGTTTTTTTATAATTTGTTTTATTAAAATGATCGTAGCTTGATATTTTGTTAAAGTCATTATAAAATTGATCATATAAGAGCCAATTTTAAACTAGACTAGGCGGTTTGAAGAGACGATGCCCCGGTCACGGGTAGACCACGAACTATTGTAAATTGTTCGAAACGATGGCAAAACAAGCGTTGCGGTACTTTACTTTTATTAAACAAATAAGTTTAAGTTAAGTTTAACAAAAAAAAAACTTAATGAAAATTCTCCTTGAATAGGGAAAAGGTGACAGGTACCGTTCTCAAAAAAGTTTATAAAATATTTAAGCATCAGTTTTTCTAGATCTTCAACTTTTATATATTATTATATAACGCTAAACAACTAGTTGGACCATTACAATTGTTTATCACATTTTCAAGATCTTCAGAAGAAAATATTTATCATGTTTGAGGACTTTGTTTAAAGTGACATTTCTGTTTTATAGTTTATTAAAAAAAATGTGCAAATTAGTACAGTATTTGAAAAGATATTTGGTACAAACTGTGAGAGAAATATTTTGAATCATAAAAGTTTATAAAGCCCTTGTCATGGCTTGCCAGGCGCAAGCAGCAGCAGCTCCGCGCTTTTATAAACGTTTGGCTACCATCAAAGCACTTGTGACCGCATTAGTATGTTTCTGACATACAAGCGTGGCAGATGTCGTCGTCCAAATAGTTTCTACTCTTGCGTAACTCTTGACATCTTTTTATTTAAACAAGATGGTGACTATAGTTCTGATCTATTTTTACATTATTATCTAACGTTGTAAGTAATTTTAAGTAAATAATCCATATTTATAAAAAGCTGATTGTAGGAAACGATCATAACACTTGGCCGTTTTCAGAATTGTGTTCACATCACTTTAACTACTTACGAGGTTTCCGATTTAGTATGAGCGCCAACGTCTGTTAATTCGGCCTACTTATGAATGTGCTTACGAATGTTGGTACGCTATGAGCGCTGTCATCACAATTCGGAAATCGGCCTAAGTTCTCAAGTTCTCTCTACCATGTGTAGTATACAAGGTCTACCCTAAAAAACTATAAATATAAACTAAAAATACTTTTTCTTTTAAAATCTGTTCATATATTTTATCCATCTTACTTTTGAATTTCATTTACTATTCAGTTTTTAAGCTGACTTAGATTCCAGTATCAATTAAATATAAATAACAAAATATTACTCTTACGCAAATTTCGGCTAAGCCAATGTACTAACGTATGACGTCACGACGTGAGCGTGTCTCTGCTTGCGTACATTTATATACTGCGGTTTTGTTGTAAAATCTTTTGTTAATCTTGGCAATAAACGTACGCCTAAATTCACATTCTTGTGACCTTGCGCCACGGCAACCTTAGGTATATTGTGTCAAGACACTCCGTTCCACTTCCGTTGCCCACTTTCCGCCGATTTTGAGGCTTTGCGTGTTGAGTGGTGGAACTTAACGCCGCGCTTTGCCTTATTACCAGAGCGAAGAAATGAAAATATTAAATATTTCATTTCCTCGCCTGGGGATCGAACCCAGAACCTGTCGGTTACAAACAAACAAAATTAATAAAATGATTTAAAAAATATAGTATTCTCTATGTGTAAATAGACCAATGAAAAAAGCAAAACCAACATTTTTTTTTCTATCACAAAAAAATATTACGAAAAAGTTTTTCCACCTTTCGATAAGATCTTCCCGCTGTAGTAATGTATATGAATTTATTTAAAATAATTAACTAAAGTAATTAATTATTAAGACTTTTTTTATACATGGTGATATTGTACATACAGTATATGCCATGAAAGAAATACCTAAGAATGAGATTTTCGAATTTTAATAGCAATGTCACTTAAAATATGAAGTGCACATTAATTGGATAATGGAGTTGTTATTATTATTTATTGCCACAAAAAATACATTTATAACAACATATAGAACAGCACTTTTTTGAAATATAATCATGAACCGTGGTAAAAGGTCAATGATGATTGAGTTTCGTCATCGCTTTTTTTTTCAGTTGCACCTTAAGGAAATTGCTTTCTGAGATATTAGGCAGATGCAAGTGTGAGAGGATTAAGATTTCTCCAAGTAACGCATTAGAAACTAAATATTATATATTATAGTATATTGAAAATGAATTTAATTTCATGAAACATTTTATGATTTTAAAAAGTAAACAAAAAGTATTTTGTGTGTACGCGTGTTTGTGTGTGTGTGTGTGAGAGAGAATGTGCGTATGCGTCTTTCTAATTTATATTATTATATTAGAGCATATATATTTAGGTTTTAAAATCAAGAACTAAAAATATTTTTTTAAAACTTTTTTTAAAGGATATGTTATATTTATCTGCAATTCAATCAATTTTACTTAAGCACTTCGACACAACATCGACAAACGACACGACACTCGCAGCATGACGTCATCGCAGTCGTAAGCGAAGTAAATAAAGCTTCTACAAATCCTGGACCGAATTTGATGAAACAAAAACAATTATTATGTGGAAGAGTACGCATATTAAATAATTAGACGTGTTGGTCTGACTCATTATATATTTTCCACGACAGCTTTAATTTAAAACATCATATTTACAAAGGAAATATAATTACAACAATTAATATATATAAATTGATATTCTGACTGTAAACGATACGGTTGTGGGTTCGATTCCCACACAAGGGGAATAAATTATTCTTATTTACATATTTTGGTAACAAGTCAAAGCGCGGCGTTGGATTACGCTTCCCAATTAAAAAATCTGATTACTTTGCTATATTTAATAATATATTGTTTTCCTACGAAAAATATTTTAATCTCAGTTTCAATTTTTTTTAGAAATATTTTCATATTATATCTTAAAAACTGTCAAAAGTAATCAATAAGATCAGTCACAGTGGGAATATTCGAATTTGATACAAATTCTATTTTCATTTTACAGTTTAAATTCTTACATTTTTCCTTCGCATCGCTTATTATCTGTGGACAATAAAAAAATCTTTAAAAAAATTATTAAGTATAGCCTGTTAAAGCCATGATTGTTCAATCAGACACACAAGTAGGTTTATTATATTAAAAATAATTTCTATATCGCGCTTTGGTAAGACAACGCGCGGCGTTAATTTCCGCCACTCCTGACAAAATACGCTATTGCATACCGCGAATTTCGGTGTAAAATATCATTTCAAGACACTCCTTTCTAGGGTTTTCTACTTTCATATATAATTAATAATAAAAAATGGTTGTACACAACATTAGAAAAAAATCGATCAAGTACGAGTCGGTTTCGCTAACCGAGGGTTCCGTACCAACTTTAGAATTGTAAGTCAACGGGAAGTACAATTTACAAATGTTGTTTGGAACAAAAAAAAAATAATAAATATAAATCTGTAATATTTTTATATGAAAAATATTGAGGCCTGTTGTGGCGCAGGGGTGAATATTTACAAAATATGCCAAGTACGATGTATGATTTTTTGTATATTTTGATTGCGTTAACTTAGAAATTTGATTTCTACTGTGCTCGGGATCTTCGCTCCGGTAACGAGACAAAGTGTGGCGTTGAGTTGCACCACTCAACATGCATTGCACCAGGAATTCGACGAAAAGTAGAATACTGAGTGTCTTAACACTATGTTTCCATGTTAATGGTAAAAGTAAAAGTTAAAATCATAATTTGATAACTTACCAAATTCCCCTTTTCCTTAAGTTTTGGTTCCAATTTTATTTGTTTCCTCAATTTATACATTTCATTTGGTGTATAACCGATTACTTTTTGAAGTACTCCATTTGAGAAACTGACATCCATATTGTCAGTTTCATCAGATATATTACAACTCAGCTTCCAAGCTTCCTTTGTGACTGACAATTTCGATATAATGTTAGTGATCCTACCTTTTACTGTAAAAATTTTATTTGTTTTATCATTTATTTTATTTATATCCTTTATATTAACGATTTCATTATCTTTTTCATTAAAAATATCATTCTCATCAAAACTAAAATATTCTTCTTCGTTGTGTAGAAAAATATCCTCATCATCAGGAAACTCATCATTTCTGTCAGTTTTCAATTTTTTTTCTGGTGGCATTGCTATATTGTCAGATTTATTAAGTTTTTCACTGACTTCAGCTTCAATTTTGTCAATTTCATGGGGATCTATGTCAATATCCATATCTTCAAAATTATTATCTTCTAAAACTTCGTTAGACATTATTCTGGAAGGTCCAGATTGTGGAAAATCTGTTGGTAATACGAATGTCGATTGTTCTACTGTATGAGATATAGATGTATTTCTAGAAGTCGAAGGAATAGAATCTTGTACTTCTCTAGAAGATACCGAAGTTTGATATCTAGAGGGCTGTGCTGAATAAGATGCTGTTATCAATCTCACTTTATCAGGATCTGAAAAAAGAGAAAATTAAAAAAAAATCTTCTATACATATTGAGAAAATGAAATTAACAAATATTGTAAGTAATTTTAGAAATAGATAAGTATTAACTGAATTTACTTTCTGTTGAAATATTTAAACAAAAAGTAAATTCATATCTATATAGATATATTTTTTAGTTATTTTTAGTTAATTTATATAAATATTTTTAAAGGCGGAACCTTAATTCAAAACTAAAAATTAAAAAATATCTTTAGTATAAAACATATATTAACTTGTCTGAACTTCACTTAAATATAAATGATAAATTCTGCGAGGTCTTCCCTTTTAGAAGAACGTATTGGTTTCGATAAACGACATCTTGAAATTCTTGGTATTATTCTCCTATAGACACCTTACTTTGGCTCTATTGCTATAACTATAATTTCTACAAGCACAGACACATTATATATACTTGTTTAAACCCAGAGCTCATTTAGCTGCCAAGAAACTTGGCACCCTCAAGGTCGGACAGTACTTTACACACCAATAATTTTTCACAAAGACTACCTTGTATTGCTCTCATGAAGAGGTGTCTCTGCAAAATATTGGCTTTGGAATCCATTAAGAAATGAGTCAGAAGACTAATCAACAAGACCTACAAAGATACTCAGCTGCAAAGCCTTGGCTGTCAGAATTCTCAGTATTTTACCGCATAGATATCCGGGAGTTGACATTCGAATTGAGCAATCTAATTATCCCTACCCCATTTTACCACCGTACCTCTGGGAATACAGTTTTGCGACATTGGTTCATGATAGAAATTCTCGTCATTTGGACAAAACTCTTTAGTCTACATTCTTTATTCGAGACAATATTATTTTTATATGTTCTTGCTAAAAGGGATCAAATCTAGAGTGAATCTGTTTCAGGCAAGCTTATATCACCGTAGATTGCATAAAGTCAAGCTTGATAGAGTTAAACGCTCCCTATTTTATTATAAGAAAAAAATATTCTTAATTTCTGCAAAGCGCGGCGTTGAGTTCCGCCATTTAACACGCCATTCCTCAAATTCGGCGGAAAGTGGGGAACGGAGTGTTTTAACACTCGTACGGGATACGGCGTGAAGCTAACAAAAAATCTTAATTTTGTCAGAAAGTGGAGAACCAGAGTGTTTAAATATTCCTTCTGTCCGCCCCGGATAGATACAGGATACATTGAGGACCTGAAAAAACAAACATCTTACCATGTATCCGTAACTGTCTTTCCAAGACCATAAACTGTGAATTATTGTTCATTAAATCGTCCACTTCACCGTCGATCGGCTCACAATTTTTCTCTTCGAGTAACAAAATACCATTTCGACATTTCACTGGTCCTATTATCAACATAAAAAATATACAAAATAATTTAAATAAATATTTAATAAGTATTTTCTCGTCAATATGGCATAAATGATGATAATCTACAAATAAAGATAATAAAAAATTGAAAACTGGATTAAAGTTTTTAATTCTTTCATCAGTAAAGAACTCGATAATATGTTTATTTATTTTTATATAAAACATATCTTTATAAAATCGATATTGACTTAAAATAAATCGATATTAACTCTAAAAACGTATATATCCACGCTAAATCTATGTTTAAAAGGGATAATTTTAAAATATAGTAATTTAAAAATTAAATTTAATATTACATTCAGATTTAGAAGTGGCGAATACTTATATTTTTTTTTTTTTAGAAAATTTAGGTATGGTATGGTACATACATAAATTTGTGTTTAAGAATGTAACAACCACATGAAAATTTTTAAAACGAGCAAAAGCCTCAATTTAAAATGTTTTTTTTTCAGACTTTCTCTGTTTTCCACGTATGGCAGGGAAAGCAGAATGGGGACGAAACGGAGTGTATTAACACTCGGTTTACAAGTTCCTACCCTGTAATTTGCAGGATACAGCGTGAAATGCATGCAAAAAGGGAAAAGTAATTTTAAATTATTGCATAAATATTTTAAAATAGTAACATTTAAATATTCTTAAAATAAAATAGAAATTAAATTAACATGAAGCGTTCAGCTTTACACTGTATTCATCAGCGTAGACAGAGAAAACTAAATGTTAAGACAATATATTCTTCATTTTCCGCCTGTAGTCGAGTCGTGAAAATTAATTTACCCGAGTGAGAATCAAACCTATATCCACCGAATTTTCATCACGATACAAGGTTAACACTTTTACCTTTAATTAAAATTTTTAATCCAGGTGGTTTATTTATGTTTAAGCCTTTTATAGTCCTGTATTCAATACCCACTATGTCTTGCACACCGTCCGTCATATTTAATTTTAACATTCTGAAATTATATTAGAATATTGAAATTATTTTTCGATCCTCACATCTCGTTTTAGTTATTTTAATATTTTTTTTTGTTTAATTGTCAGTTTAATTTATAGGGACGATGGTGCTAGCGTCCCTACCATTCACTCCTGTCAATACCAATACCTTAAAATTTCCATAGAAAAATAGCGATGAAACCAGGTGAAATATATCCTTTGCGATCAAAGCAATTTTGTTAATCAGAAAGGCTGCATTGTCTACATACAGCTTCAGAAAATAAATATATCTGATCTAATCTTTAATTGTTAGTTTATTTTAAAGGGACGATGGAATTAGCATCCCTACGATTCAGTCTATACTACCAATACCTTAAAATTTCCATAGAAAGAAAGCGATGAAACCAGGTGAAATATATCGTTTGCGATGAAAATTTTATCAACTAATCAACGGACATACATTCTGACATACAAAACATCGATCGACCTAGGCAACAAAACATATAGCTGATTGGTTTTTATTACTAGAATCATATGTTTTTTAAAAAGAAAGCAACATAAATTCCAAACAAGACAAACTGTATTTGGGTTTTCGGTTGTGAGTCTAAATCCTTTTTTATGGGAATAAGACATTCCTTTATAACAACTTTGGGGTACCGTACCTCATCATATAGAAATCTCACAAAGTTTCTAAATTAATTACTAAATAGTGTAACACACTGTTCTTGTTATGTATCCAATAAAGTATTACATCACGACCTAAAATTGTCTACAGTAAAACAGGACATTAAACGATACACCAAATCCTAAAAGGAACGTATATATCGTATGACCCATCTTTAATTGGTAAACGACAAAATATCTAAAAACTTCAGAAAAAATAACTGTCCTAATGTATAGGATATGACACAGATCACATACCAAAAATACTGTCTACAGCAGAGTCAAACTGCAAATTTTCCCAAAGAAAACATGTTGTAGAAAAAAATTAAGATAACAAAAAAAATCTATTGGAAAAATTTAAAATAGATGAATTTATTATAAAAATTGATATTGATCGATAGCGGTATAACCATCCCGTTTAGGAATAAATAAATATTAGACTGATGACAAGTCTGCTGCCGTTTTCCTTTAGAATATAACTAGATCAAGCATCCTATCAAACTGGCTTTTAAATATCCTCAAAAAGTTCGAAGGCGCACATCTGGTAAGCGTTTACTGTTATCTCTCCCACCCCTTTTGTTTGAAAGTATTGTTATTTTTATTAGTAAGTAGAAAATGAAATATGTGATTTGTCATACGATCCAGTTCATGAGGTAATATGAGATACCCGGGCCTCATGGTGTAAAATCTGATACCTAAGACTGTTGCTGCAGGAAACCTGACATCGACAATACTAAATGCTACTGGAATATGTAATGATGTTTCAATTATAAATTTTAATATTGTTGCTGCTTTCCATCTCAACCTATTCATAAGACAAAGAAGTGCGTAACTTTTTAAACCAGAATCCATTTATAAGAAAAGAAACTAACGGTTAAGCTTTTACCAGAAAAACCCTAAAAACTGGCAAAGAATTCCTATATCTCACACCCACAAAAAAGAAGTTTAAGCATTAAAGATCACAGTGAAAGAGGATATAAGGCTTTCAGTTGAAATATATAAGAATAGGCTGAAAAACCACCTCAAAATCAATCTGGATATCTACTGAATATCAATCACTATTAAGTGCTTGAAGCGATATGACATTCAAGAGCTGGACTTCAGGCATTGACAGAGGTTGGTTTTTTGTTTCAGCTTCACGCTGTCCCGCACATGGCAGGGTAGGCAGAGGGAACTTGGGAACCTACTGTTAAAATCCGTTCCAATTCCGTTGGCCACTTTCCGCCGAATTTAAGGCTAAACTCAATGCCTTGTTACAAGATCAAAGAAGTGAAAATATTAAGTATTTAGATTGACAATATTAAATATTTAATTTTTTCGAGTGGTTATCGAACCCACAACCTGTCGGTTACAGTCATACTCTTATGTCTCTAATTAATAGTATAATAGTGACTGCATTTAAATCAGTTCAATCTTTTCCAAGATTAGTGTACTAGTGAAACTAAACAAATGCACAAAATTCACACTTCAAATTATTGTTTTGATTTCTATATCATTGATAAATAAAATGTTCCGTCTATTATTTACAGACAGAAATTAATTTCGATTCTTGATTTATTGTCTTGCTTCAGGGTGGCCATAACTAATCTGCTGTACTGTAGTTATTATGTTCAACTTACCTACATGCTGGTATTTTTTCTTCATATGTCTTAGTTGCTTCAATATTTCCTAAATCTATTTTTTGAAGCTCCATAAATTGCTGATAGGCAGGCTTGCCTGAAAAATGTTAATTTAATTCAGAAAATAGATATTAATATAATTAATAATACATAATGCAAAAAGGGGGGTTGCTTTTTAAGTGAATTTTGACATTATGCATTGTATAATTTTTATATTATTTTATTTCTTTTTATATTATTTAATTGACATTAAAAAATATATATTCTTTTTTAGGTAATTTTACTCATAAGCATATTTTTAGTTCTTTTAACAGTTGTTTATTTCTATATTTTTTTATAGAGCTTTTATAATTATGTAAAATTTAACAAAATACTTAAAAAAAATATTAGAAAAATATAAAATTAATGTGAACTCTTTAACACTAAAACTTTTACTATTTTTAAAGTGTTATTCCACACTTAGGAAAGAAAAGTACTAAATTTAAAAACGTATAAAAATTTGAACGAAGCAGTCCCTGTCGAAAATTTTTAAACGCTTGTTACAACTTATTTATGTTGTTAGCATCTCTGTAGGGAGATTTTATAAATTTTCGCTATCCAAAGACAATTCATTAGAATTATCGTATGACAAGAGAGAATGCTATTTATTAAATATTTTTACTATTTTTAAAGTGTTATTCCACACTTAGGAAAGAAAAATACTAAATTTAAAAACATAAAAATTTGAACGAAGCAGGATTTGAACCCGCGCCTCTTGGAATCTGTCCAAGCGCTCTGACCACTAAGCCATTTGTTCTCATCGAGCTCCGTCGAAATGTTTTATATGCTTGTTACAACTTATTTATGTTACTGAAACTAAATTACTAAAATAAAATAATATAAAAAACTAAAATAAAATAAAAAACTAAAATTTTTGTTTACCAAAGTGGTCTCAAAAAGCTTAAGCCTGAACAAAAACTAACTACATACATGATACCATTATATAGACCGACTACAAAACAAATATACATACCAATATCAATTATAGAATTAATTTGCAACATATATTTATTTGGTAATATAATTTCCTTTTTTAATTTCAGATTTGCAGGCAAACATCCATTGCATGTGTCTTTTAAATCATTCAAATAATATTGTTCCTTAACTTTACTTTGTATTGTATTTGTATCATTTTCTGTCAACGATTCACTGAAGTATTCAAGGCACCTGCAATTTTTTAAACAAATAATATAATACTAAATTTAAAAACATATAAAAATTATTGAATGAAACAGGATTTGAACCCGCATCTCTTGGAAACCGTCCAAGCGCTCTGACCAACTAATATAATGTTTTATAGCAGGGTCAGCTGACGGAACCTAGTGTTAAGATACTTCCCGTATCCACCTCACATTTATTTCAGATGCTCTCTATATGCACAGCATTTATTATTAATTATATTTTAATAAAGAAAATTAAAAGAAAGGAATGTCTCTAATCAGTGGCTTATTCTATATAAACTTTGGGCTAGGAATTTCATATAATTATTAAAAAATAAAATACTTTTAAATTAAGAGATTTACTTACCCTGTTAACCATGTTTCATCTACATGTATGTTATATGAATTTAAATATCTCCTTGTTGACTCCACAAGATCAGCAGATGGCATTTTATATTTCACTATTGTTAGTATTTTAACTTTAGATTTTAGACTATAAAACTAGGATAAAATAAGGTCTCATATCTGTTTAACCGCATGCATTTAATATTAACAAGAAAGGGAAATATTTAGATGCATATAAGAAAAAATACAACTATTTATTTCAGGTTGCTATTTATTTCAGTTGTTTTCAGTAATTATTTTCTTCTTCTGATTTTTATGAAGAGAGAAAATATGTATGTATATAGTATATAATAAATATATTCGCATTAATAGGTGTTTATGCTTTAGTTCATTTAGTTATTGCTTTAATAATATTAAAATAATTTGCAGAATAATAATATTAATAATATTTAAATTAATAATATTAAAATAATTTGTAGAATATTAATATTATTGTCGCCAATGACATTTCCTGTCAATTTATGCATGTAGGCATGAAAGGGATGTTTGAATATGACAAGTTGATGAATCGATTTTGATAAGATTATAGACGTCTTCCGAATAATCGAAACAGCGGTCATAACGTACCACAGATACCGTAGACTTCGTGTGACTTTGACGTTACATGTGACTTGACTAGTGCTTACCATACGGACGTCCGAATTGATAATACAGCTGACAGATGTTGGCGCGGTCACTAAATCATACCCCGCGTTAGCAGTTGAAACGTCATTTCTACTGTTTCAACAGGAAAGCTGAAAACAGCCTAAGGCCGTTTTCCGAATTATCAAAACAGCGGTCATAGCGCTCCACAGATGCGGTAAACTTCGTGTGACTTTGACGGTACATGTCACTTGACTAGTGCTTACAGTACTGACGGGTCGGATCGTTAGCATCGTGAGCATTGAAATTATTTTGACGTTCCACGTCAATGTCACTATCGTCACTTTCCTGAGCTATTCGCGCAATTTATAACTTATAGACTAAGAGGTCGCGCGATTTTTCGTAACGATCAGGGATACGGTCATATTGACATTTATGGGGTGCGGGGCAGTCCCCTCATGTGAATGAACTCGGTCTGCCTGCTCTCAGTGGTTGTGAACTCGAGTTATGGAGCTCGAAAGTAGCTTTATTGTTGTGAAAAAAAAACGATCGCGGAAATGGTCAGTTTTGGTAACTATACGAAGTATAGCACCTCCGCATGCGAAATAATTTGGTCTGCCGAAACACAGTGGTTGCGTTCCAGAGATACGATGTTCTAAAAACACAATCATATTAATCTGAAAAAAAAACGATAAGAAAAATGATCAGTTTTGGCAACAATACGAAGATTTATATCCCCACAAGTGAAACGAGTTGGTCTGCCGGCTCTAAGTGGTTGCATTTTGCAATTGTCCTGGTGTAAACATGACGTATATTTGTTAAGGAAACCTAACACAAGCACGAAAAATGGGACATCAGATGACCTTTTCAGGTGGATGTCAACGGCTATTGTATCTATCTATTTTTTCTTTATATAAAAACCGAAGACTAGAAACATAACATGCGGAGCTTTAATAGACCAGCTAAAATATAAGAATTTTAGATATGGTGCTACAGCAAAATTTGTTTAATCTCATGAATATTATTCATTGACATATGAAACTTGAGGTTCAGTAACATCTAATATGGATTTCTAATGGACCAGCTGAAGTATATGAATTAGTGTTATAGCGCCATTACAAAAGTTATTCAGTCTGATCAGTATTATTATTATATTTCCTTCAACGTGCCACATATTTGTGGAATGGTCTACCTGCGGCAGTGCTTCCAAGACGATACGATATGTCATTTCCTGTAAGCAGCGGCAAAACCGTAGGCCGACTTAAATTGCGAAGTGCAGCCTTAGGCATCCCACCCCAATCTGCTAACCTGTAGTGCCAGATATGACGATTTTAATTGGCATAACACTTCATAGGCAGTGGCCTTAGTACCTTAGAGGGGCATCGACGACAACCTTGTACTGTTTCGGATGTTAAGTCAGCAGAAGGTCCAATAAGGAGAAATTGTGGTTGTCGACATCCGGGATAGGCGACTCAACCAATTGGGACAATCAATCGCCATAGCAAGGTTAAATACAGACCTCCCCGCGTGGTCGGTGGTACATGAGTCAACTGGCATTATGCGCAATACCTGTACAAGCTTGCGTAGACTCGTACACGAACGTCAGAGTCCACACGAAACCAGATAGTTAACAGATCTGGACCATCAAAATTGGCAAGACAATGTAAATTTAATTCATCTCCTACGAAGATTACCCTTACAAGACATATTACCAAATTAATGATTTTATAAATGATAAATCCAGTTCCATATTAAATATTCTTAACCCTCGAGTTTTATAAGTCCGTCAAAAATATGAATATTTTTGGACAATCATTGTTGAAGAACTGTATCATTAATTCATATAGCTTAGTTGGTCCATTAGAATTCCACATAATATATTCCAGACTTTCGAACTTTGTATGTCGATCAATAATACTCATCAGACTGAATAACTTTTGTAATGGCGTTATAACACTAATTCATATACTTCAGTTGGTCCATTAGAAATCCATATTAGATGTTACTGAACCTCAAGTTTCATATGTTAATGAATAATATTCATGAGATTTAACAAATTTTGCTGTAGCACCATATCTGAAATTGCTATATTTTAGCTGGTCTATTAGAGCTCCGTATGTGATGTTTCTAGTCTTCGATTTTTATATAAAGAAAAAATAGATAGATATCATAGCGGTCGACATCCACCTGAAAAGGTCACCTAATGTCCCATTTTTCGTGCTTGTGTTAGGTTTCCTTAACAAATATATCTCATGTTTACACCAGGACAATTGTAAAATGCAACCACTTAGAGCCAACAGACCAACTCGTTTCACTTGTGGGGATATAAATCTTCGTATTGTTGCCAAAACTGATAATTTTTCTTATCGTTTTTTTTTCAGAATAATATGATTGTGATTTTAGAATATCATATCTCTGGAACGCAACCACTGTGTTTCGGCAGACCAACTTATTTCGCATGCGGAGGTGCTATACATTGAATAGGTACCAAAACTGACCATTTCCGTGATCGTTTTTTTTTCGCAACAATAAAGCCTCTTTCGAATTCCATAACTCGAGTTCGCAACCACCGAGTTCATTCACATGAGGGGGCTGCCCCGCAACCCATAAATGTCCACATGACCGTATCCCTGATCGTTACGAAAAATATCGCGACCTCTTAGTCTATTAGGCACTAAGAGAAACTACCCCAGGAGGGTACCAGCATCTCCGATGCTGGAGAATCCCTCCCTGAGTCTTCAAACTCAGGCCGCCCGTCGAATTCCGGGGAGGGCACAGTACCGCGCATATCACAAGGCAAACGAGGCGTACGTTCCACGGCAGCCCCTGCTACTCTCACCGTTGACTTTACCAACATCAGGGGCCTACACTCAAATCTAAATGCCGTCCACC
>DWMZ01002346.1:0-14267 GCA_018249855.1 Eueides tales michaeli | reverse complement strand
ATAAATATTAATTTCCTCAAGTGAGGATCGAATTTACAACCTGTCAGGTTTACAGCCCCACGCTTGTGCCCCTAGGGCATGGCAATCCTTATTATCTTTATTAATCTTTAATAGTACCGTAATATATGAAAGTCCCAGTTTTATAATGAGGCATATCGTAGCGTAGTGGCACAAACGTGTGACTGTATAGGGGACAGGTTCTATTCCCACTGGAGAAAATTAAATATTTGATATTTTCAATTTAAATATTTAATATTTTCTGTTAAATAACTAAGATACTATATATTCGCTATTTATAACTTAGAGACCTGTCCTGCTTGTTGGGCGCCTATCGTGGGCGATGGCTGCTCGAGAAACACTCAACATGCAATGCTTCCGAAATTTTGCAGAAACAAAATATTGTTTCTGTAGTTCTTTCCGACTACTCTGCTTTATATAATACAGAGTGAAGGTGAAAAAAAATTCAATATTCATCCAACAAAACTCCAGAGGGAAGTGACCTGCTATTTGGGAAGAAATTGTGGCTATTTTAATTAGCAATTCTGATATTATTATCATTACTTTAAATGTGAAACGAACATATAACCATCGTATCATCACCTATTCCACTGTGGTATGACGGTCTTAAATAATTTTTCTAACAAAAATTCTAATAACTTCCCACACATAGCGGGCTAGGCAGAGGGAACCTAGGGTCCTAGTATCAAGACACTCCGTCCCAGTTAAAACGCTTCTTATTTACCACCAAGTTTTTGAAGCGTTGCCTATTGACTGGCAAAACTCACATGCGCTTTGCCTAAATGAAATGCTTCAACTGGGAATCGAAGCTACAACCGCATTCACAATACCACTTCACCAACCACGGCCTCCAAAAATCAAATCAAATGATGAAACTGTTTATTTCATTTCACATCCATTACATACAACTAACTTTACGTGTGGCATTGCGTAAGGCGCTCGAGTATCGGTCTCAGTATTGCCAGAGCGGAGGCCCCATTGTGGTATACTGATTGACGTTTATTTACCACTGTACTGTACCTTGATTACTCTCTTGTATCAATATTTTAAAGTACACTTCAAAAGGGAACTGTACAGTGCGGTTGGCAAGTAATGGCCGTTGTTGGAAGGAATTTTCTTCTCAAGATATAGAAAATTTTACTTCCGGGCCTCTACTCGCTGATCGTACTGTAATTTATTAAAAAATGATTTGGCATTGTCGAAATGATCGAGGCATTAGTTGTTTTGTAGTATTTATTTGATTGCAACACTTTGAAGTGGGTTGAAATTCGTTATGTAGATTTTTTTTGTATGGATAAATGTTTTTTTTTATAATAAGAGAATTAGAGGCCATTGTGGGACACCGGCTGAATGTATACGGTTGTGGTTTTGATACCTTATTTGGATAGACAAATTGCGGCGTTGAGTTCCGCTACGTGTCCAGAACTCTGACCGGAAGTGGAAAACTGAGTATCTTTTCTCTTGATAACTGATAAAAAATTTGTCAAAACATGTCTAGAATCTTTTTTTGAGAGCCAGCAACAAGTAACATTTATATGTATCTTTACAAATAGCAGGGTAGGTATGTCGTGTCGCTATGTCGCAAACGTGCGACAGGTTGTGGGTTCGATTCCTCGCGAGAAAACAAAATATTCAATTTTTTAATTTAATTGAACCTCAAATCCGGCAGAAAATATAGAACGGAACAAATGGCCTAAACACTTTTTCACGAGTTTTCTCTGTTTAATTGTTACGACAGAGATTAAATAAAAAAAATAACATTCATTATTTATTAAAAATAACTGGATTTGATCTGAAAAAACGGCGTTAAAATATAATTAGAACAATCAATATCGCAACAGTTACAAAAATTAAAAACGAATAAATTTCGTTAAAACAAGAATTGATATGAGCGTTTCTTTATCAATACTGTTGAATGTAAATATGACAGCTGCAATATTTCTCGCCAAAAATCATTACTCTGCCAAATGATGGAAGGATTTAACCATAAATAAACGTCAGTTTGCAATTCATAGTTCGTTAAAGACACAATTTGTATGCCCGAAGGAAATAGTTCAAATTAAAACTTGGTTATCCTGAAACGATTGTGGCATACCGTCGCTAAAATATATAAAAAAAAAAGTGTTGATATCGTTAGGGAACGTATTTTTTTACATTTTTAAAACTTGGTTAAGTAGATTTTATGGTTTTTTTTTACTTAAGTGTAGACTAGTATTTTTTTTTATAGCTTTACGCTGTATCTCGCACATGGCAGGGTAGGCAGAGGAACCTAGTGTTAAGACACTTCGTTTCACTTCGGTTCCCACTCTCCGTCGAATTTGAGGCATTGCGTTGTTGATTGGCGGAACTCAACGCCGCGCTTTGCTTTAATACTAGAGCGAAAAAATGAAACATTAAATATTTAAATTGAAAATATTAAATATTTCATTTCCTCGACTGGGGATCGAACCCAGAACCTGTCGGTTACAGTCACACGCTTGTGCCGCTGCGCCACGACAGGTCTCATTAATTTTATATATCTATTTGTTCTACATCAGTGCGTCCGTACATTCCAAGTATTTTCTTTTTTTTTCATGAATACCTTAGACAAAGCGCGAAATTGTATGTACTAAAAATATTCGCTATCGACAATTGCACTTATTCTTATATTCTTATATATAATTATGCTGCTAAGTCGCGGCGTTGAGTTCCGTCATTGATCTCTTAATGCTTCGATAGTTCAGCTATATTTAAATAAAACTGCCTATTCACACACCTGTGCCCATTAAACCTTCAAGCTGACTTTGAGCTCGTTTAAACCGAATACTCTATGATTATATAAACAAGATAAACATAATTGTAACCATTTTAATGAAGATCCTGGCGATAAAAATAGATGCTATACGACATTGCTTTTACAACTACCATTTAAAATTAACATCGTTATATGATTTTCCGTTTAACTGGCAGAAGTGTTGTTTCATGTTAATTAATGATGCAGGTGTTTGCACGGGTTTTATGTCATAAAGTATAATATTTTTATATAAAAATTTGATTTTTCTTACTAATTTTAATTCATACTTTTAAATTAGTAAATTAAACAATATACTATATAAAAATAAAAATACTTATTCAGATAAAATAAATCTTATTCAGAAAACTTATAAAAAAATTGGAAGCGAAATTTGAATATACGACCCTTGGAAACCGTACAAGCGCTCTGATCAATAAGCCATACGTCCGTCCATATAGCCATTCTAGAGACAGTTTTGGGAAATTTGATTTTTTCTCAAAAACATATTGTTTATTGTTATCTTAAAATCGGATTACATCGAAACTATTGGCGATACAATGGTCAGTCGTGGGATAAAACGTGGGGTTGTAAACGCGATAGGTACAAGGTTCGAACCCCGCTCGCACTAAATATTTGAGATTCTCATATTCTTGTTCTGGTAACGAAAGGCAAAGATCGGCATTGGGTTTCGCCACTCAACACGCAATGCTTCCAGAATTTAGCGGCAAATAGAGAATAGAAGAATAATGGAAAACAGAGTATCTTAAATCTAGTTTCTCCAGTTTTCTTTACCTATCCAATGTGCGTGATACAGTGTGATGATATAAAAAGAATGATGGACTTAATCTGTTACAGCCTTCGGTGATAAACGGGCTATCTAAGCCAACTAGCATAATTTTTCAGTGAGAACCAATCCAAAGCCAAACTCTTCATTTATTTTATTTTATTTATTTTAACTTTACGCTATATCCCGCACGAGGCAGCGTAGGCAGAGGGAACCTGGGAACCTAGTGTTAAGATACTCCGTTCCACTTCCGTTCCCCACTTTCCGCCGAATTTGAGGCATTGCGAGTTGAGCCAACGCCGCGCTTTGCCTTATTACCAGAGCAAAGAAAAGATATATTAAATATTTAAATTCAAAATATGTAATATTTCATTTTCTCGACTGGGAATCGAACCCAGAACCTGTCGGTTACAGACACACGCTTGTGCCTCTGCGCCACGACATGCCTCCATTTATATAGACGTAGAAAATATAATTTATTGTAATAAACATATATACTTATAATAAATCTGTAACTGATTACTATTTGTACATGAAAGGTGCAGTAAAATAATCTTATAAAGGAACTTTATTATTGTAATAGTATTTTTTTTGTGTTTGTTCGTCTGTCGGTTTGTCTGTGCGTTTGTACGCGCTTATCTCAGAAACGGCTAACCCGATGTAAATGCACTTTTCACAATTATACTTTGTCAACCTTTCTTCAATATAAACCGTTTGTTATATTTAATTTAATTAATAAATTAAAAGTTTACGTCGATTAATATTTAATTCGAGCTTGCTTCTATTTTTTTAATCATTCAGCTTAAATTTTAATTTTCAATGTATAGATATTGTCTTGAAAGTGATAGTGTCATTAGAACAATAAATTAAAATTGTGTAAAACAAGCGGATGAAACCTGGGTATAAAACATTAAGCGAAGCTTTCAAACACTCCACGTTTTTCTTATCTAATATAAACAGCTTAATCAACAAAAAGATCGCGTTACTGAGAACTTCCCCGTTATATTACACCACAAGTCGTGTCAAACTTACACAACTAAATAAGCTCTTTTATATTTTTAAAGCTTTGTACCTTTACTTTTGAAATGCTATGGAATTCTTTTGAAGTTTGAGGTTGTGGGTTGAAATCTTACTTGCGTTTAGATATAGATTTGTCATTAAAAGTATTATTTATTACTAAATTTAAAAACGTATAAAAATTTGGACGAAGCAGGATTTGAACCTGCGCCTCATGAAAACCGTTCAAGAGCTCTGACCACTAAGCCATCCGTCCTCAACGCTTGGCTTGACGGCAATTTTTATACGTTTTTAAATTTAGTATTTTTCTCTCCTAAGTGTGGAATAACACTTTAAAAATAGTAAAAATATTATTTATCATTTTTCACGCTGTATCCCGCAATTGGTAGGGGAACCAGAGGCAATTCAGGAAATTGATGTTCAGATGTTTTGTTCCTGTTTTTTAATTTCCGCCGAATTTGTATTGAGTGGCAAAATTTGGCGCTTTGCTTTGTAAGTAGAGCAAAGAAATGAAAATATTTATTATTTCAACTCCTGGAACGAGGATTGAACGCACAACTATTCGTGTACGATCTTACGTTTGTGCTGCTGTGCCACAAGTGTTTTTTTTTTATTATTTTTTAATATTAATATGCGTTATCACATTTTAATTGCTGCTAAGCTTATGTGCCTTAACATTTGGTTCCCAAGTTCCCTCTGCATACCCAGCCATGTATATATATATATATATATATATATATATATATATATATATATATATATATATATATATATATATATATATATATATATATATATATATATATATATATAATTACTTATTCCAACAGAAATCCAACTATAATAACACAATTACCTACTTGCCCGAAACAGGTAATTCCATAAAATTTAGCTCTAATCCTGTTTCCAATTGACTCAGAAAGAATGTAGTGAACAAAAAAACTGAGATGCTATCAATGTAATTACATTACCGGCGCCACTAAACTAGTAAAATTTATCTTATCACGTACATTTCATAGAACAACACACTATGGGTAAAAATGCGATTTTAAATTTACATACTCATTATATTAGTGGATTTGGTAATGAGTTTAAGAATAAACAGGAACGTGCTCAGGTAGTTTGGGCACGTCGAGCGGTTGAAAGAATAATATAAAGGTTTTGTCAAGGAAAAAAGAGTGGCACGAGAGAGGGGAGACCTTGGTTGACCTTCGAAAACACAGTATCTACGATATTGGAGAAGTATCACCTAAAAATCGTGAGGATCCTCCGGAAGGCATGTATGAAGATATTGGTGTTAGTGGACGTGGCTAAAGAGGTATGCCGAGGCCGTAGCGTTTGGCGCTCCGTTATCTCTATATTGCGTGAAGCTTAGTTAAGTAATGTGGAGCAGTGACATAGAGTCCTACTGTTAACACGGGTGCAGGTTCGATTCTTGGAATAACAAAAAATGCAGAGAAATCTATTGATAAGTGAACATTATGTGGAAAACGGAGTGTCAAAACACTATATATCTAACCTTCTTAATGCGGATAAAACAAGAAAAAAAGGGAAAAAAATATTTCTTTATTTTTTATTAACGCTTTATTTGTTTTTTTGTAGGTAAGTATTCTATATTAAGAAATCACTTTAAATTATGTATTTCCTTCATAGTTACAAAAGGAAGTTAAAACATGTGCCACTTCTATTACCAATATATATTCTATGAAATACAGAATAAAAGAACTTAACTGAACCCTCAAATAAACAAGAATAGTCTTTTTAAGTCAATCATTTCATTATCTTTCATCTAAGTGTCTTGTGTCTTTTTGTAAACATTTATATAGTTATATAGTAATTTGTTGATAAACAAATTATAAAAAAATACTATAAAAAATGTTGGTATATTTCTTTTTTTTTAGCTGCATTCGGGCATAACAGGGTAAAAGGAACATGGGAACCTATTGTTAAGACTTTCGTACCCCAGTTTTCCGCCAAATTTTCTAGGTATTGAATGTAGAGTGGCCGGTGGCGCTTTACTGGGAACTATGGTAATATGAGTGTTAATGAGTGCAATTGTATATACTTAAGGCCTGTCGTGTCATTTAAATTTATTTAAAAATATCATAAAAATTATACTCCTCCAGTATAAGAACCCATGAAAACTGTAAAGTTTTGGCAGAGGGAACCTGGGAACCTAATGTTAAGTCACTATATAAAATGAAAATATTAAATATTTAATTTCGTCGAATGGAGATCGAACCCAAACCTATCGCCGTTACAATCGTACTTATGTGCCTACGCCATAACAGTTTAAATACAGACTGTGTTTTTTTTTGGAAGTCGGTTGAAAATTTGTTAAATGTCAATATAGAGTATGTCACGCGAAACGCCAATAAAGAAAGGTGTGGTGAGATTAGTGGGAAAATAATTTTCTACTTTTTGCTACTTATACACAGAATTATAGTTCACTGTGTAATTTATTTACTTAATTGTACGTGAATAAAAAAAAACTTTTTTATCTATATAAATTACATGAGGGCATTCGCGGCGTGGGGGTATAAGTGTGAGACTGTAAATACCATAGATTGTGGATGCGTTTCTTACTTGTGGAGAAAAAAAAAATATTTCCTCGCTCTGGTAAAGGAGCAAATCGTTAAGCTTTGTCAATCAACATGAAATGCTTCCATAATTATGCGCAAAATGAGTAAAAGCAAAGGGAACCTGGGAGCCCTTCCTAGGTTCCCAGGTTCCCCTTCCCTACACTGCTATGTGCGGGATACTACGTGAAGGTAATCGTTTCCTTGGGTATGGACCAAATCCACAACAGTTTTAATTACATTCGGACTTCTACTAGTTGCTTAGTAATTTTTTTTTGGCCTCACGCTGCATCCTGCACGATATCTGACGATCTGTCAGAGGAAACTTGAGAAAGTAGAGTTA
This sequence comes from Eueides tales michaeli, assembly GCA_018249855.1. Lineage (NCBI taxonomy): Eukaryota > Metazoa > Arthropoda > Insecta > Lepidoptera > Nymphalidae > Eueides > Eueides tales. The sequence goes on along the minus strand of DWMZ01002346.1, from coordinate 6,753 downwards.
AGACACTCCATTCTGTTTTCCACTTTCCGCCAAAATAGACGCATTGCGTGTTGAGTAGTGTAACTCAACGCAGTGCCAGTTCCCTTATTGCGAGAACGAAATATTCACGCGTTAATAGTCACGTTTATTTTCCTGCGCCACAACAGGCCTATCTTTTTTTTAGCTTCACGCTGTATCCCGCACGTGACAGGGTAGGCAGAGGGAACCCGGGAACCTAGTGTTAAGACACTCCGTTCCACTTTCGTTCCCCACTTTCCACCGAATTTGAGGAATTACGTGTTTAGTGACAGAACTCAACGCCGTGCGTTAGCCTTATTACCAGAGCGAAGAAATGAAACATTAAATATTTAAATTGAAAATATTAAATATTTCATTTCCTCGACTGGGGATCGAGAAGCCAGAACCTGTCGGTTACAGTCACACGCAACGCAATGCCAACTATCTAATACTATATAGAAAGTATACTCAATAATATGATAAAAGCCGTGCAATATAACCATACATATACTATACACTATATAGCTACTAGGTATTTAGCTCGCTCAGCTGAAAGCAAGTGCCACTTCACTAAAAAGGCCTGACATAGGGTTTTTAACTTCGCGATAGTAACTCACGCTAACGATCTTTTAAATTTTAATCTTAAAAGTAGACGTTTTTTATCCGCTATGATGATCTTTTCAAGAAGAGAAGTAAAAAAAAATCTGGCCTTATAAACACTGTTCTGGTAAAGGATGGAAATATTCTTTAATCATCTAGGACTTGATGATGAGGCCTATCCTGGCAAAGTGGCAGAAGCTTGTGACTGTAAACGTGACAGGTACTAATTTGATTTCCGCTCTAGAAAGTAAAATGTTTAATATTTTCCATGTTTTGGTAGTCGAAGACAAAGTGCGGCGTTGAGTTACGCCACGGAAACATGATTAAGGAAGTGTTTTCAAAATTATAATACAGTATGAAGCTAAAATGATAAATAAAATTACCCCAATCGGATTTGAACCTACACGTACAAGCATCTATTGATAGTGTCACATATATACTTATTAATGTTATTAAGATGTATAGTTTGTTTGATTAAACGCGTTAATCTTAGGAGGTATTGATTTTGAGTGACATCTGACTACGATGTGCAAAACAGGTAAACGCTAATATTCTTTTGTTTAACTTCACACTGTATCCCGCACACAAAGGGAACCTGGGAACCTTCTGTTAAGACACTTCCATTCCTATAACGACTTCCCCACGTGTTCCGTGCTCACCGCCAAATCTGAAGCATTGCGTGAAGATAAACATATTAAACATTTCACATGCCTCAGCTAAAATACTATAATTGCTTTTTTTTTCTTTTTTCTTTTTTTAGCTTCACGCTGTTTCCCGAACAAGGCAGGGTAAACAGGAGGCACCCGGGAACCTAGTATTAAGATACTCCGTTCCACTTCCGTTTCCCACTTTCCGCCGAATTCGAGGCTTTGCGTGTTGAGTGGCGGAGCTCAACGCCGCGCTTTGCCTTATGTCAGAGCGAAGAAATGAAACATGAAATATTTAAATTTGAAAATATTAAACATTTTATTTCCTCGACTGAGGATTGAACCCAGAACCTGTCGGCTGCCACACGCTTATGCCGCTGCACCACGACAGCCCTCAAAAATCAATTTTAAAGTAAATCTTCCTTATTCATGATACCTTACTATAGTTAATGTATCATACTTTACACACTTATATACTTTATACCAGTGATGTTGACAGCACACCATTAACTGCAGCAAGTAATGGGGTAGACGAGGATCTTAAAACTCCATATGTCCCTTTGAAATTTCTAACTAAAATGCACTTCCCCCTTAGTAATTGTTTTATATTATGGAGAAACTATTGTTTAACAGGCCTGTCGTGGCGCAGGCGCACAAGCGTGCGACTGTAATTGCGACAGGGTGTGAGTTCGATATGATATATTTAACAGTGTCATTTCTTCGTTTCGGCAAAGACGCAAAGCGCGGCGTTTATTTCCGCCACTCAACACACGAAATCAGTCTTCAGTGGCAAGTGGGTACCGGAACAGAGTGTCTTAACACTAGATTCTCAAAGCTGCCTTTGACTAGCTTGCCATGTGAGTGATACAGCGGAAAGCTATTGTGTAATATATGTTTTTATTTTGCACCACATTTATTTTATATTTTCATTATTATCCCGCTCTGGTATTGGGCAAAGCGCGGCGTTGAGTTCCACCTCTCAATACGCAATGCTGCGAAAATTCGTTGGAAAGTGGAGAAAAGGAGTGTTTCTCTCTCCCTCTTTCTACTCTGTTATGTGGTTATGGTGGGTAAATACAATAAAAAAAAAATTTAAAGGCAGCGGAACTCAACGCCGCGCTCTTGCCTCAAGATTTTTGTACAATTAAAATAATTTGTTCATATTTGCTAAAGTTCTAAGTAGTACCAAAGTGCCGAATATTCGACTTTTGCCTCTCGATTTGGCTCTTTGATGTCTCTGCTGACTGCTTTATCTGTCACCCGTGTCACCGGGGGTCCACTAAAACTTTGAAGTTACTGAACTGAACTTATGTTATAATTAAATAACGCTAGAATCCAGCATTTTTCCAATTATTAACATATTTTATTTAAGTCAGCGATAATATTAAAAAAAATATCGGTAATTTAGTATCATGGGGCATGTCACATGTTCTGTAAATTAAATATGTCTTTAAGTATATGCAGAAAGATATTAATTCATACAAAATTACTTTTTCTCTTTGTCAGCTTAACGCTGTAACTCGCACTTGCTATGTTAAACAAAGGCAGCTTGGGAACCTAAAGTAAAGATTCTCCGTTCCCATTAAGACACCGTTCCCTACTTTCCGCCATATTAACAAGCATTACGTTTTGAGTGATTTTCGATTGGGATTCGAACCCACAATCTGTCGCGGCTACAGCCGAATGTTAATATTTATAAACAAACATACATACATTCAATAAACATACCATAAGCAAAATTTTACTTTAAAATTACAAAAAATTTCGCCAAAGTTCCCACATTAAGTACTCACTGAACACGTCAAAAAGAAATAAAGAGACGAAGACTTGACGAAAATATTGACTATGCGCTTACATTTTAACTGCAACAATATTTATATAAAAATAACTCATACAACCAAATGTATAGGATTCAATTTAGACTGTCTTAAAATAGACTAACCAGTTTATTTTAAAATACACCTTATTTTAAGACATCAATGTTGATTTTCGCTATACATAATTTTTGATATTTAAGACATTTCGTTCACCCACAATTAGCTTCCTTCCCGTTCCCAGGGACGTATATAGATTTAAACTAAGTAGTTTTCAGCCTCATACAAACGATTCTTGATGAACTCTTTCATGTAGTAGAAATGTTTTTACTGGTGTATGATGAAGTGCTTAACCGTTTCTCGTGTTTAATTTATTTAGACATTTAAAGGAATTAAGCTTTGGGGCTTATGATAAAGCTGTTTTTTTTAAACTTTTTGAGTTTTTAAGTTTAACTCAAGTTTAATAGATGCGGTGTTGGGTCTCGTCATTCAACATACAATGCCTCATATTGTCATATTCTGAGGAAAGTGGGGAATAGATGCATCTTAATGGGACTGGAGTGTCTTAATTTAACTTAACTTTTTTTCAACTTTAAATTAACTTTTTTTTTTCTTTTTTTTAGCTTCACGCTGTATCCCGCACATGACAGGGTAGACAGAGGGAACTTGGGAACCCAGTGTTAAGACACTCCGTTCCACTTTCGTTCCCCACTTACACAGCAAATTAGGAAGGGGGACCTTTCCGCCGAATTTAAGGCATTACGTGTTAATTAGCGGATCTCAACGCCGCGCTTTGCCTCATTGTGCTTACGGAGAAATTAATTTATTGATTATTATATGAAATAAATCAATAATTTAAAGCCAACCGTAACACAAAGTTAAGTAATAATCACGAATATATTCACGCCACTCAGATTATATGCCATTTATTACAACACTACAGTATGTCAGTTTGTTCATGTGAACGGTGGATTGCTTTATTAGTTTTTACTTGGCTATAGCAATATATGCCTTATTCTATACTTAACTAGGTATTAAATACCTCAGCGGTATATATAATTGGAAAATTAAAAGGTATCACAATATTATTATTGCATTAAGACTAATTGGTTTGTCGAATGAATTGCCGTCTTTATAGAATATGAATGGATAATGGGATTCATTTCCAACATTTCCAAAATTGCGACTCTTTTTAAATTTGAGGACCAATTAAAAAAGAGAAAATACTTAATTGTGGCAGAGAGAACAGCGTTTCGTTGTAAGGGCGATGATCCTAAGTTCGAATCTGATTTTGTAGTATCTATTATTCAACAAGAAATTATAATATATTTATTCGATAACAAATATCTTGAAAATTAAGCGGAAGTTGGAAACAAATTGTTTTAACACTAGGTTCCCTATGTTCCCACAAACGATGCTATGTGTGAGACATAAAGAACCAAAGGCGCATCAGCATAAATCAAAACTTGTCATTAGCCACTAGGATTATTCCGTGCAAAATGCGTGATATGCGTGAAGATGTATGTATATAAAATTAAAATTTTACATACATACATCTTCACGCATATCACGCATTTTGCACGCAAAAAAGGGTACCTCTTCTTGCGGTACACTGTGTGGAACAAAAAAAATAATATTTTTTATTTCATGTTATTTATTGTTCGCTAATTTTTTATTCGTGTTCAAATATAATGTAAATAATTTTGTTCTACCTTTACTCCGAACTTCGCAGGGTAGGAAGAGATAACCTATTGTTAAGACTTTGGGCCATTGCATGTTCAGTGGCGGAACTCAACGCCGCATCTTGCCTTGTAACCAGACCGAAAAGAATTTAGTCAGATTAACGAATTGAAAGTTATTTTAAAGAAACTAATACATTTCAGACATAAAAATTTCCGTCGGTAGCGTTCAAATAAGAACTAAATGTTGATAAAAATATTTATCAAAGCGCAAAGTAATACGGCAGGCTGTTATCTCAGTGTAATCCTTAGCAACTCACTTGGCAGGCTAATCTTAGTTTACATTTCTACTTAACCTGTTCAAATATTTTATGTATATCAGGTTTTTATGTAAAAAAGTATTATTTCACTGGATTTATCTACACTGCCGTTGGGGATTATAGTTTTATTTACAGTATGAAAAGTTTTACTAAACTTTTTTAATGTACCTACGCTGTTATTGTTCAAGAAAGTTTTAAATTAACTTATTTCAAGTTACAAATAGTGTACATGACTAGCACATACATACAATAATATATTCATAACTACGTTTTTATATAGATATTTCATATCGTATCTTAAATAAATGAAAATGTCTGACTAATGCGACTTTAGAAAATAATGGGACCTAAATGTGCCCTTCTATGTTAATAATCATATAATTAAATAAAGAAACTAATTTGTAGATCTGTGAGTGTTTACCTAGTGGATAAATAACTGTAAAATTGACGTTAATTATGAAAGCTTCCAAGAAACCACTGTTAAAGAATATTTAAAGGATTGAAAATGCGCTTAAATGAAATCCTGTCCTCACTTTCCGCCGAATTTGAGGCGTGTTGATTGGCGGAACTTAACGTCGCACTTTGCCTCATACCAGAGCGAAGAAATGAAAAACATTAAATATTTCCAAGTGTAGATCAAACCTGTCGTTCACAGTCGCACACCTGTACCCTATCGCCACGACATACCTAAAAAGCTTGACCAAACAAAAAAAAAGCTCCAAAAAGCTGGCAATCGAGAATGTGTTCTCGCCGCCACAGTATGGAAGTGCTCAAGATTTAACCGGAGCTAAGCTAACGAGTTAACTAAAACCGCGTAAGGTTCTAGGCCGCCCAAGGAAAGTGCGCCGCCGGGCCGTCGCAGCCGCGCGGGCGATCGTCCGCAGCGCAAATTACAAGGTGCGTCGCCTGACAACGAGCGCGTGACGTCACGTGCTGTAAGACCTTCTAACTAGTAGTGATCTAATGACAGTAGTGGCATCACACTAAAGAATACACTTCCACAGTATTGGCCGCTTAAATTGTATTTATAGATGGTGTGATAGAATATTTCGATAGCGCGATTCAGGATTGTTGGTTTCGGTTTGTTGGTTTTGGTGTTTTGTGTTGGTTTGGGTGGTTGTGGTGGTTTTTTTTTGTTGTTGTGATTGTTTTTGAGGGTTTTGTGGCTGTGATTGGGGTTGTTTGTGTCTTTTTGAGGGGTTTTTGAGGTTTTTTTTTGTTTTGGAAGCGGCATCTAGTGGCGGTGTTTGTAAGTCACAGTTTGTGTTGTGGCGCTAGTTGTCGAATGTAAACGTTCCTTTGCACAGTTTTACTTTTAAGTTGATTTCGTATATTGTTAGGAGAATAATATTAGAATTTTCATTTTGTATTTATTTTAAATAATATGAAAATAAAATAAGATAGAATGAGATAAAAATCTTTACTCTGATATTATTTTTATTAAGCTTTAATATTAGTTACCAGATCTTTCAGAAAATGAATCTTTGTGTAAACCAAATGAAAAAACGAAATTACAATTAATTAAATAAATGTTACTTTACAACAAATATATTTGTATGATAAAAAAAGAAACTAATTTTGTTACAGAATATCAAACGAGCGAAACGAAAGCCCCGGCACAGATGGCAGCGTTTCACCCGAACCCCCGGACCGACCGCCGGGAAAGCGACAAGTGCCAGACCAACCATCACAACAA
>DWMZ01002345.1:0-14268 GCA_018249855.1 Eueides tales michaeli | reverse complement strand
TTGCAATAAGCCGGAGATGGACGTGAAATAGTTAATGTAGCTAGAAAAGAAAGAAACTCACACGTACTCGTATCTCATGAAACACCTTGAAGTTAATGACCAGGCTTTGTATTGTTGAATGAGACTAAGCGTCCTTTGCAAAAACATCAAATACTTGAATCTTGAATCCCTTGTTTTCCCAAGCAGTGGCTTATGCTCATACTTGTTTTATTCAAATGTTTAAAAGTACTTATAAAACAATATACACAATATCTTAATTGATAAGCTTGCATATATTTTTTTTATTTATTTGTTTGTTAGTTTGACCTTACCTTTTGTATATCTCGTCCTACTCATTTTACAGCTAATAGTAAAACAAAAAAGTAAATCCTAAAGGTTGACGTGGTGTAGTGGCACAGTGTGTAAGTGCGACGGCATGTTGCAAAAACAAAAAAAAAGTGAGGTGCTAGGGCCCTGTCTACCCTGGTACTATATAAGACTTTTCAATAAATACGGTACAAAATTTCACCGTCTCTTTCGGTCAAAGGAAGATAGTCTTCAAAGTTGTAAAAACAAATACCTCCACAGAGTTTCTGAAGCTTAAGTCGTTTAAAAGGCAAAGACTTTTCTCATCTTTTTAAACATCTTCTACGAAAGTTGATCTGTTCTAAGACGTCTTAAAGCTACTTACATTTTATATATACTACATTAGTAAGGCTCACGTCATCTTCATAATGTCAAGAGAAAGTTATCTAACACGTCTTCTGTTTCTAATAATTATAGAATATTATGGCGATAAAATTGGGATTTAAAATAAAAAGCAGAATGATGTGACATATACTCTAATATGACTTGCAAAATATTTGGTCGCTAACAAATTACGACGGTCTTTCGTACAAAAAAATATTTCACAAAATTGCTATAAGTAACTCTTTTATTGAAGTGGCCGATACTTTTATTTTCTATACAGGTATAATTATAGCCTTTAAAAAGAAAGTAATGCAAAATAGTCACTTAATAATTATATAGTACAAGCAAGCAAAGCCCGTAGTGAGTCGCTAGTTTTGTGATGATGACGCCTATATGGCATTATATTATTATAAACTATACATTTAGTGTTGTCTGTTTATCTGTTCTCATCTTGCTTCTGTTTAGGTGAACTGAATATTGTAAATAAAATGGAATTGAATCCAAAAATATTTAAATTACTAGTTATTAAGTGTAATAACATAATGTAAATGTAATGATAACCATACAAAAACAACAAACCATTTTTCCTTAAATAAACTTTAAAAATATTAAATAAAAAAGAATCGGGCGAATCCTCTCTGGTTTTTTAATATAATCAGACTATTCTGATGACATATAATCGTAGAAAGTCACAAAAATAAAATTAGGCGAGCATTTTTCTTTTTGAACAATTCTATTTTATTAGGTTTGATTTATTCCAATTTCAATGTTCTTTATAACGTTAAAGAAAAATATCGAAATTTCGACGTAGCAGATGACAGGGTTTGACGAAGGTCGGCCTTTGTTACCTCTGTCTTGATATCCACATTTAGAAATAAAACTGTTTTATAAGCAAACATCTGTCAAAATCTATACATATTTATTAAATTTTGTGAAGCCTGACGTGGCGCAGGAGCATCAGCGTGCAACTGTAGTTTCGGCAGGTTGTTGGTTCGGTTCCCACTCGAGGACACACCACACACCACACTATCCGCCAAATTTGAGGCATTGCCTGTACAACGGCGGAACTCAACGCCGCGCTTTTTGCCTTATTACCAGAACGAAGAAATGAAACATTATATATTTAAATAGAAAATATTAAATATATTTTCGAGTGGGGATCAAACTCACAACCTGTCGATTACAGTCACACGCTTGTGGTATAAATATTATATGAAGAGACACCATCACAGTGACATTAGCAAACTACGCATTACAATGTAACTATCGTAGCCTAATGTTGCGACTGTCATGTACATTACGTTAATTCCTCCAATATGTAATACTCTGATATATAGATTGCTATTATTTGTTATCTGATCACAAAACCATTAGTAATTAGAGTAGAAATATAGCTAAAACAAACCTAAATTAATTGAAACCACATTTGTGATTAGCATTTATAAATCACTAGAGCAAATGGGCTTAAACTGTTCAACTTTAATAAACAATTGGGAACAATAAAACTGTCAAATTAATTCAGGAAATAGCAATTAATCGTACACATTCGAACACTAAGTTGGATGATCAATATCAGGGAAACCAAATTACCCACATGCCAATAGTAGCCCAAACAATGTAACAGAAACATTGTAATTTGAACCAAAGGAAACAGATAATTCAGTTCAATTCTTTAAATCAGTTAAGTGCAGGGTTAAGAAAGCGCGTGTTGTGATGTTAAAAAAATCTTGTATGTTCTGTCTCCAAGAGAAACAAGGAGACATGAGTGTGAGAGATTTTTTTTATTACAAAAAAGTTTTATTACAAACGAGTTGAAGGACCACAGGATGGTAAGCGGAACTTTCGTCCATGGACCATATACAACCTGGGGGGATAGCAGGTTCGTTGCTAGCCTTTTTTATGGAGAAAACAAGGCAAACGAGCGTACGGGTTACCTGATGGTAGTTGATCACCGTCGCCCACCGCCCCGTGTAATACCAGAGGAGCTACAGGTGCGTTGCCTGCCTTTAAGGTGGAGGTGAACGCGCTTTTTGAAGGTACCCAAGTCGTATCGATCTGGAAATACTGCCGCGGGTAGGCCATTCCACAGAATGGGGCGCGTGGTAGAAAATTCCTACGAAACCACACAGTAGTGGAGTGCCACGTGTCCAGATGATGTGGATGGTATTTTAGCTTGTGACGTGAAATGTATGTACACACGGCGCTAGAAAGTTCTTAGATCATAGCGCTCGGGAAACACGTCAGGACAAGAATCGTTTCACAGTTTGTACATGCGTGAAAAGATTACACGCGAAAAATGCATTAATGTGGTGCCGATGATATTTACTCCTGAGACGAAAGCACGGTGGTAGAAGGAGGAGGGTGGCACCAAGTTAAATAATTCCTCGGAGCAAACTCCATAATAAAACGGTAAAAAACAGATGGAACCAACGTCTATCCGTATACTTAAGGCTTTTAAGTAGTTTTGTAGCTTGAGATCATCGACGACTCAAATTGCCCGACGTTGAACGGAGTCAAGTGGTTGCAGTTTTGATGACAGTGGACGAGGCAAAATAGGCCAAGACCATTGCGTTGGCACTTCGTTCTCTCTGCCTTCCCCGCTAGGAATACAGAGTGAAGTAAGTAAGTATTATAAAAAATAAAAATGTATACGTTTCTTATAATACAGTATATACTATTTTGCCATTTGCTAAACGAGATTATTTACTCTGATCATATTCAAAATTTCATTTTAAGCTGTATACATTTATTTTCGAATTTCCCGCTCGTGCACACAGTCATCGCGGCTTATCTTGGATGCGCATATACTCAAATTTCGTTTGAGGCATGATTTTTGTATGTAGTTACGTTTGAGTAACAATGGAGCAACTATGCTTTGCCCCGATGCGGTTTTCCATAAAGAAGCATTTTGAATATTTATGTCGAGTATTTCTTTTTATTTTCTTTTAATAATATTGCTGAAATTATCAAACAAGTCCCTTGTTTGATTTTTTTGGTTATTTTTGATAATTTACTAGTTTGTAACAAAATAGTAATCTCATCATAATTCTTAACCCTACGTCTTTCTTAAAAAAGTAGATAGACAAACAAAACCTAAGTAATATTTTATTTATAAATTCTTGGTGTTACATTAGCAAATGCTGTACTTTATTGTATTAAATATTTTTTTTATATTGTAACTATAATATATATCTAGAAAATACATTATTTTTTACAGCATATTTATTATGTATGTACGAGCACACATTTTTTATATGAAATATGAGAAGAAACATTTATATTGAATACATCAATACTCTCAGATGGAAGATTAGTCTCTCTGTTAAATTTCTCCTACATATATGTTTTATTATAGAAAAGATAAGGATGAACATGACATTTCAAAAAAAGATATGAACCATCTAAGAATAGGTGAAAATATATAAAGAATATTACTTTTTGTGTAAAGGGTTGAAAATTATACACTTATCAATAACTATTTCATTTTATCATGTTGAACACAATAATCATAAACCTTTCAGCCGTGTTAGGTTTTGTCATATAAGTATATTGATCAAAAGTTTTGCGATAACATCGTTCGACTTGACAAAGCCACTTGCCACCAAACTTTGTTACAACTTTGCTATAAATATATTATTACAACAAAGTTCTCGCTTATTTTCTTCAAAGCCAATATTAATCTAAATACGTATTTTTTTCACACATTATACATCATAGTACTGCTTGGTAATAGTAAACAGTTTTTTGTTCTCTTTTTGCCGTCCGAGGTTGACATTACGTGTAAAGTGGCGGATTTCACGGCGGTGAATTATTTTACCAGAGCGAGGAAATGAATTACGATTGGGGATTGAATCCATAAACATAAACAAAAACGTTTGTACTTTACGTTCGTCTGCTTAATAAGGAGTCACTAAAATAAGTGTCTTTGGTTGTAAAGTTTTAAGGCAGTTTTTAATAATTATTTAATTATTTACTAAGAAAATAAATGACTGAAAGGCATATTATAGCTTCATTATACTGACCTTTATACTTATACTAATCTTACTTTGTTACGAATATTCCAAAGCATTTTATGAGAAACACATCTTTATTTATTTTACAATATAGAATTTTACACGAATACATTTTGCATTTATGAAAGGTTAAGAATTCAATTTCTCGAATGAAAGCAATGAATCGTAGAAAATTGTTATTTAACTAGTATAGTGCCTTGGGAACAACATTTTATATTAAGAGAATGACTTAAAATTTATGTTTATGTTTAGTACTGTATTTGTGCCCTCGTGATATGTAAAAAATCAATGCCACTCAACAAACAACGCCTCTAAAAGGGAGACGGAGTGCCTTAACACTAGGTATCACTAAACACAAAAGGAAAAAGCTTGAAGCTGCTTTTTAAAGCAGCTTCCCTTATCTTAAAAGCAAAAACACCGACTAAGTACGACGAATTATATTTTATAGTTTTATAAGTTGTACTTCTTAATTGATACGGAACTTTCGGTTAGTGAGTTTGATTCGCACCTGACCGGTATTCTTATTTTTTTAGCTGTTATATTGTAACGTTTAGTTTGAAAGTGATATATGAACTACTTTTTACTATTTTAAAAACTGCACGTTTTATGGCAATATCTTAGCTACCAGTCTAATTAGAATATCATATTTGTATAATATAGCATTCCCTAAAATGCAAATCGCGCTTATATATATCGCTTATACAGCCATTTTTTTTACAGTTGCAATGACGACTTCAATTCATATTGTATTTAACGTATAAATAAATATAAAATATAAATTTACTATAAGCAAATTGCCAAGATAACCGTTTTGATTTTAAATTTTAATATTTTGCAAAGTTTTCTTTGGTAGAAAACCTATTAAAAAAGGTTTGAGCAATCTAAATATATCGAGGATGAACACAGACCTGCTTAAGCGTATTTTCAGTGTTTTCTCAGCCTGAAGTATTTTAGAACAAGAACTTAAATTGCTTAACTATAAAACTAAGTTCTCGATTGTTTTAAAATAGTTTTAATACAAAGCTATGATATTGGAATATGTCTTAAGATTAAATGCACAAAATAAATAAATAATATATAATACAAATAATTTAATGAACTTCAATTCCAACATTCTTCTCTACACAAGCAAATGTTACGTACATTCATATAAATATTATGTACCATAGGCGTAGTATGCCTAATTTCACGGACAAAGGCCTTTGAGAATATGAACTTTGAGGTTTATTTGGCTGCTGAATAGGTTGTTCTAAAATATACAAAGCACATATACCAATAGAAACAAAAGAAAATTAATATCGTTCACATTTTTGTGAATTTTAATATTTTGTTTTTAACTTACTTATTTTTTTCTAAAGTACTATCTATATTCCATGATAATTGTGGAATAATTAAAAAAAGACACTTAAAAAAACACTTCTACTAAAATCCAGTTAAAAAGTAATAATGACATCCATGTGGTTTTGATGGAAACGCACGCGTTTTATAGGAACGTAAAATATGTTTAATAATAATCATTAATTTGTTCCTTGCAGTTAGGAAGAGACAATAAATTGGTTATTTGATAAACCAATGATTATAGTTAAGTTGAATTACAATATGGCTATTACTAGAAGAGTCGCTAAGACGTTAAAATTTATGTAAATAACTATTTACATATATACGTTTTTGCTCTTGGCTATATAGCCGAGAGACGTTTAGACGTTTTTGCTCTTGAAAGTTTTGAGAAAGCAAAATTTTAGAGGTTGTGTGCTACTGTAAGAAATAAAAGTTGTGAATGTGATTTCCACTTGGCGAAAATAAATATGCAATTCGGTTGAAAGCGGGTAATGAAAGTGTCTTAACAAGTAAAAAAATGTTGTTTATACACATAGCAGGGCAGGCAGAGGAGGAACTTGAGGATTCTTCTGCCTATTTTCTGTAAAATAAAAAAATATAAATTCAATAGACACGTGTTAAAAATGTACTTGAATAATGAAAAACTAAAAAATGGTTACTCTTAGACCCTGAATTAGCTGACTTAAAAAGCTTTCGCGGATGCGGCACAATGCAAAGTGCCGCATCCGCGAAACGTGTTTTACGAATGTAAATAAATCATTGCTCTATTACCTTTTTGTGCGTACGAAGGAATCCCTTAGTCTAAGGTATTCCTTCCTTTGTAATTTAACTTTAAGTTTGGGACTTTTCGACGATCTGATAACAGCCTCGTTAGCTTGCATATAGTGTTATGCCCATTGTTCTTCCACGATTTATTTCACACCGTTGATAGAAAAAATATTTAAAATAAATTTTCATGAACTCGGTATCGTTTTAAGAAAGAAGCGTTAAATGTATTTTACTAACTGTTAGCTAAAATCAAAACAATTTAAAGACTATAAAGTAATAAAAAAGTGACGTATTTATTTTTACTTTTATGTTTTTCGTGGCTACAGGCTGTTTGTGAGGTACCAAAGATTTTGATGGATGATGCATCAACGACATCACTGTCATGAAACACCATCAATCTTTTGATTTTTTACAGATTTACATAATTAATGTTATCAAATTTCAAGGGAATTTAAAAAAAATGTTATTATAATGGAGTTAAAAATATGGAGAAAAAATATTTAAAAACTCTTAAGCGTTGTGTTTTGCGGTCATAGAAAGTTCTTCCACTAAAAATGTCTATTACTGCAAAACAACCAACGACTATGAGAAGAGTTTTTTATCTTAGAGAACTTTATCTAAAATATACTTTTAATCATGAAAAGAATTTCATAATATTTAGCTTAAAATGTTTTGTGAGTGGATCAGGCTTCTCCAATGGCTAGGGTTTCAAAGAAAAGTCATTAAAAATGTTAGGGCGTCAGAATATGAGGCTACTTCATACAAGACGTTAACGTAAACATGCACGAAAAAGCGTGGCCTAGTTAAAAACATAGGCAGGTGTTTGTGATACTACTGTTTGGAGATATTCGCTAGAGATAAAAACTTTCGAAGCTTTAACTACTATTACTTTTTCACAAGAAGTTCAATGATAGTTGGTGGTTATATCTTTAAACAGAGATCACGATTACTGTATTTCAACGAAATACGCTTGACTCATGTTTTATTGATAAGATCATTTTGTTCATATTTCTGCTTCCACAGTTATTATAAATAAATCACAATAGAAAATGACGGTAAGAATATCATGAAATATTTTTTTAATATACGTACAATTTTTGTGAGTTTTATTAGGCAATAATTAATAAAAAAATGACTTCATAATTAAAACGGAAAACGTAAGAGATTTTGAGGCAGTTCTAATTATATATTATTTTTTAGCTCCACGTTGTATCCTGCTCCATAGTATTTTGTCTTTCTAACTATAATCTTCCATGATAAATGATGACAAAGCTTATTGTGGTTGTTCTTAGAATAATCGTTTCTTTATACACATAAAAACACACATACACATAAATTGTTTTATATTCAGACCAAAGGCAGTGTCTTACGGCTAAATTCGCTGCGTCCATCTAAAAATTACGAGTTTTAGGAGTGTATAAAAGAAATATCATTTTATTTTCCGTCTTTAAAATATCAGTTTATATATCTGATAAAACACCTAATGTTTACTTTCTTTTTATATTTTACGTTATTTAGAATGTATACCGAATTTTCTTCAAGATTGGACTGCTTCTCCTAAATGTACCGTATAAATTGATCCGGAAGCGAAAATATGGAAAGTTTACCTAAGCCCTACATATTTTGTACAAAACTTATATTGTGCTTCTTGTGGATAACAGGAAATAGTATTAGATATTTTCTGAACTGTAATTTTTATTTATACATTATTTACATAATATCATCGAATTGAAAGACTAAGATTGGCATAGGATAAATCATTACTTCAGAAGTCGATGCAAAGTAGAGATCGTAGTGTACTTACACTAGGTTTTTCGGTTTTATGTGGTCCTAATTTGAAGCTAATTGAGATTTTCATTAAATTTATTACGTTTATATGAGGCCTTTCGTAGCGTAGGGGCACACGTGTGTCTCTAAACGTGACAGAGAGTTGTGAGTTCGATTCCAAATAATTAACATTTTCATTTCTGCGCTCTGCGTAATATTGAGTGAAGTGTCTCAGCACTAGGTTCTTAAGTTCCCTCAATGTGCGGGATATATGAAGCGAAAAAAATGTTTGTATGATAAAAGATAAAACAAAGTTATAAAATATGGTAGGATGACCTTCATTTTTATTTAATTAATTAATTAATTTCAATATAGTAATAAGGCTAACTTCATATTAAATAAGGACTTTATATTAATTTGACTGTCAGTTATTCGAAGCTTATTAAATGAGATAGGCACTACGTTTCCCGCTTGACTATTTCTTCCTTAAGCCCCGATTTCTTCCCTGACGTCACTTCCACCTGGCAGTGCCGACGCATTTGGTAAGTGTACGTTTTAGTTTCCCGCCGAGTCGGTCGACGTCCAAGTTACGTTCCCGACTCTTTAAAGATATTATTATCAAGTTAGTTTTTACTATATAATAGATAAAAATGTTTAATTTCATTTTGAATTTAGATTTTATTTCATCTAAACTCTAAATTGAATTGTGAAATTATATGTCTAAGTAGACTGTTAGAATATGCAAATCTACCTTCATGATTTTTTTGTTTATTGTATAACGTTTTATATTCGTAATCGTTTAACGCATGCATTAAAAAGAAAAATAATATTAAGCGGAAGGTCTGACGAAGCCGTTAATTGTGGGAATGTTTACACCGTCTCTTTCGAGACAAAGGTAAAAGAATCTATAATCCTAAGGATTCAACTGCCTTTATAAAAAATGGTTATTAATTAGGAACATTTGGATAAAGGTGATTGCTCTGATGTCAGATACGCAAATGTTCAAAAATTCTATAATTTTTACCGGAAGTTGAAGTTAAGGTTCACTTGAAGTTAATGACGAAACAAATTCTTATGAAACCTCGGCATCTCAATTGCCGATAAAGACCTTTGCGGCTCTGACCACGTGAGTTTTTAAGCAAATGGTAGCCTCACAAAATGGTTTACGGGATTTTTTATCCAGGGCAAAAATTGCGACTTTGTGAACTACGACATTTGGCATCAAAACATAAGCACTTTTTGCTATTCTGGTGACCTTCGTAAGAGCTCAACCGATTTAATGCAATTAATATGTGGCCACCGTGCCTAAATAATACAAATGAGGCGAATTTAAAACATGCTAAAGACTCGTCTACTAAATCCAGTCTTCAAAAAATGAATCAGTTACTGATCTTTTTAGCGCAGAAAAGTTTACTGCAGTTTTAGAACGTGCTGGTGGAGTTAAGAAGTGTTTTTGGCCAGCCAGAAAACAAATGCGACTGCTGCCTCACAGGCAGATCTAACAAAGTTACATGGCCCAGGGACCCAATCGAAATTATAAGCCCTCGCAGGGTTCCTCAGCTTGGTGTAAATATTTTTACTATTTTTAAAGTGTTATTCCACACTTAGGAAAGAAAAATACAAAATTTAAAATTTTTATACGTTTTTAAATTTACTATTTTTTGTTCCTAAGTGTGGAATAACACTTTAAAAATAGTAAAAATATTTAATAAGTAGCATTCTCTCTTGCCAAATGGTAATTCTAATTATCTTTGGGTAGCGGAAATTTGTAAAAATCTCCCTACAGAGATGCTAACAACGTAAATAAGTTGTAACAAGCGTATAAAAATTTCGACGGAGCATGATGAGGACGCTTGCTTGCTTGACTGATGGCTTAGTGGGCAGAGTGCTTGAAGGGTTTTCAAGAGGCGCAGGTTCAAATCCTGCTTCGTCCTAATTTTTATACGTTTTTAAATTTAGTATTTTTCTTTCCTAAGTGTGGAATAACACTTTAAAAATAGTAAAAACTCTCACAAGCCTTTTTCCATCTTCCTATAACGCAAAGCGACACTGTTTTTTACGCCTCTGTTATCGCGAGGAAATCCTATTGGTTGCTATTCGGCCTATGTACAGCTTCACAAACGTTTGCAGCAATAACAAATTGGATAACTCAGGTGCTTAGAGAGCGAGGAATAAGAATTATCGTATTTTTACTAGTACATTGGAATATGTGGACAAACAAAAAGTGCCTACCTGGGCCCGCTTCAGGGATCTTCAAAGTATTTTAAAAACACGGTAAATGAGCGTACGACCCGCCTGATGGCGAGTTATTACCGCTACCCACGGCCCCTTGTAACACCAGAGGAGCTATAGGTGCTTCATCGGCCTGTAAGGTGATGAGCACCGAGGCTCGGCATTACTCACTACGAAACACAGTGGAAAGCCACTACTTAACGCCTGTTTTAAATGCCAGAGGCTAACAGGATTTTGTGCAAATGGAGAACTTCATTGATTGACCTGTTTGCATCCAGTCAAGCTAATGGAGTGACCAATTACGTGTCACTGGATCAGAACGACGTTCAGGCATTGTTTCACGATGCGTTTTTCCCAGATTTGGCCGTTCAATCTAGCTTGTCATTTTCGCCCACCGTTTCTTATTCCCAAAGTACTATGTCATCTGAACTAGGGTCACAAAATCTTTCGTATCTTGGCGCCTGGATATCAAAGCATATGTGCCATCGAACTCTTTCATGATCTATTCTCTTGATCTTCATTTAATTTTAAATTGGCATGTAGTTCCATTTTTCTCCATAAATCGGTAGTTTCCACCGATAATACCGCACAAGGGTGCGATCCAGACTTATCAGGTCAACTTGGTGCCCATGTACATGTAAAACATTCTTCACTCACAGTAAAGACCGTGTTTGGAGTATTGACGACTTGGTATCTGTTTTTCTAATTGAAAAGATATACAGCTGCCCCGTTATTACTTTATTTAGGGAGAAGAATACACGACATTGCTTACAGTGGATTCAGACAATTACATGCTTGACGATGTTTCTGTAGTATTTTGGTCATCATTTGGGTTTAAAACTGATTCTGTTATGTACAGATAAAATTGACAAAGTCATTACCTGAAGATCGGAGAGCACAAGTTGTTCAAACTTTTTATAAATGTTATAAATTTGCCTTAATATGTATAAATGTGCCGTAATACGAATAAGGTAGGTAAAATAATAAACGTTTTATTTCAGGTAAAATGCTGCTATTAAAACCATCTGAGATTCAAAAGTGCTTTCGATAAATCACATTTCTTGAGAATACAAAACGAACAAAATTATGCATTGAATTCAGCACGCCGAGGAATACTCGTAATACTCATTAAAATTAGAGGGGAAAATTCCGAGCTATTCCTATATCACAGCTGCTTTTGATCTTATTATGATTTGAATCTGAAATTGCTCTGTTATCGAATGAAAATTTGCCTATATTTGACGTTACAAACTACCTAAAGTAGGAATTCCTGCATATTAATTTTTATCTTTGAGCGCAGGGACAGCTTATTTTAGTAAACCTACTCTGTTCTATTACTACTATACTGTCAGGTAACCGACGATAAGCTAAACACCGCTTCGAGGCACGTTTTATTGTCAAATATATATTTTGATATATAATTTTGTTAAAAGGCAATTACTTAGACCCAGCAACTTAAAGCCTTAACTTTATTATTTTCATATTTTACCTTCGAGAGATATTTTAATTTTTTTATATAAAAGGTGGGTAAATGTTTACTAAATTATTTGTAAAGCATATAACGCTCATGAGCTTATATAACCGATGAAGTATTTAGCTGCTTTTATATGGCTGTTGGTGAAAATAAATTAAATTAAAAATATAACACACATTTTTTCTTTTGCAATTTAACTTGACGGCTGACTTGGTGACTTTCTAATGATATATTTCCGTACTTAGTCCCTTAGCGATGTACTGTATTTATAAGCAAAAAATGTTAAATTCTGATATATACACTTATTATGAAGAAAAATCATTCTAGTTACTTTCTGGGGTAAAAGAGATACATAATACACCAAAGTTATTATAATATAATTTCAAATACTTTTAAGGTTGTTTTTTTCCTGTCTGATTAATGATATGTCAACAAATATTGACGGTACGCGCTTCTGATTTATTCAAGCAACTGAGATTAAGACCTTTAAATATCGCCCGAAGTGATTATTTGATTTATTTGTATAACTAATAACCATTAATAATGTTACAAAAAAAAACATTTTTTTCCTATACGTAATTTATATGACAGTGTGTTTGTCTAACACATTGATATAAAACCATTAAAATTAAATAAAGCATACTAGGTGTGGTGTCCCTTCACCACAATATAGTCCCTTAGAGATAAGACTTAGAAATGAGGCTAGTTGTCAATAGCACGCACTCTTATAAAAAATAATCAATTGCAACTGCTAATTATATGGATTTTTTGAGGGACTCCAAATTATCATAGCTCTAAAGTAGACCATAAACCACAATAGAATGGATTAAAATCAACTCGAGATGATGGCTAGTCTTTAGCTCTGATGAGAGGTTGAGTGGATTGGGATTTATGACACGGCTCCGAGTCTTGCTGAAAGTAGTCCTTTCTTGGTTCTTGAAAATGGTGGTGCAAAAAAGTTTAAACGGGAAGCTTCTTTAGAGCTTTTAGCATAAATATAAACAATTTATTTGTTAAAATATTCATAAACAAAATGTTTTAATTTTATAAAAAAAATATTTAAGTTATAATTATATAAAAAAAATCTCTCTGTGAATATTTTTTTCTATGAACCAGCCACAAACAGACGAGTTTCCTCATACGTATTAATAACCGGTACACAAATATTTGATTAATAGAAATCATATGAAATATTTTATGTATACACAGAAAATTGGATGAAGAAGATGAAAACATTCTTCTGAATATAACTTTCTAAATTTATAGAAAATCTGTTTTATTTTGTGTAAAATTGTGGAATTTTATAACCCTAAGCTGTGTAGCAATTAAAATTTTATCTTTCTGTGTCTTCGCTCTGGTAATATAGCAAAGGGCGACATTGGGTTCCGCCACTCAACACGCAATGTGTGGAAACTTTGGTGAAAAAATGGGGAACGGAATCTTACCACAAGGAGCACTTTCTACTATATGTGGGATATAGCGTGAATCTAAAAAAGCAATGGAAAGCGACTTAAAATTCCTCAAGGCTTTTATTTTATATTGTCTCTTCGCAACCAGTAGGAAAAAGTGTACGTGCCATGCATTGTATTGCGATTTCGTTTAGTCAAGCGAATTAGCACCTGGCCCGCATTGCGTCAAAGTTTTAAATTAAGCTTATAAAAAAATATATACTTATAAAGATTATATAAATTAACTTCACCTTTTTATATATATTTTGTGTATTTTTATTATTTATATGTCTATAAATCTTCTCTGTATATTTCAATGATCGCAAAACTTAATTTCATAAGTAATTTTGCTTGGTACAATTATTATTTCCACCTAACAAAATTTAAAACACGTATGTATTGTAAAATATGAACGTAAAGAGTTTATAAAATATGAAATCAATATTATATATATATATATATATATATATATATATATATATATATATATATATATATATATATATATATATATATATATATATATATATATATATATATATATATATATATATATATA
>DWMZ01002344.1:0-14269 GCA_018249855.1 Eueides tales michaeli | reverse complement strand
GTAAAAGGATCAGAAAATATTATAGAAGACTTCGGTAACAATATACTTAAAGGGTCAACTTTGTTATATATTTTGAAATATAGATGACTCAGTTTCATTTTCGATTAATTTTGGTATTAGAAATTTAGTAATGAGTTTGCGTCTAATTCTTACCGTGACTGTAGGTTCTATTCTCGCTATGGACAATTTTGTTTTTAATTCCTGCTCTTACCCAAGTTATAACACAGTAAAAAAACTACTTTAAAAAATCTAGTTTCAAAAATTAATAGCCAAAATGAATTAAGAAACATTTTATCTAGAATACTTCATATGCAAAACTAACTACTTTTTATATTAATACAATACCTCTCCTTTTCGAAGTCAGTTAAAAATATGCGTCAAATTCCATCATTCAATAATGTTCTAGATATACGTGTGAAAAGCGAAGTGCTAAGATCGTCATGGTGAGGTTTACAAGCTTGCGACTAAATTACTAAGATTGTGGGTTCGATTTTTGCTAAAAGGTCTGAAATATTCAATATGCTCATTTTTTCGCTGTGATAACGAGGCAAAATGTGACGTTAAGTTCAGCACACTCAACATGCAATACTCTAGAATTTGGTAAAAGTTGGGAACGGAAGTTTCTTAATGGGGAAGGTAAAGTCTTTACCGCAGCGTTTAAGGCATGTTGCTTGTTAGAACTCAAGTATTAAGACACACTGTTATGTTCCCGACCTTCCGCCAATTTGAGCTATTGTATGTTGAGTGGCGAAATTAAACGCCGCACTTTACCTTTTTACCAGAGCGAAGATATTAAAATATAAGATATTTAATTTAAAAATAGTAAAGATTATACATTTCCGCGAGTGGGGATCGAACCCACAATCTCCCACAGTGTTGAACTTGATCTCTAATAATTTTATCTGATTTAGTTAACGTGAGAAAGTAAATGTAAATGTGCGTATACTTTATAAATTAAATTGATATGTAGTTTTTTATTAGCCTCTTAAATAAGGCGTTGAAAAATGGGTAATTAATTCAATTTTTTTTTTTATTTTTATATAAATATAATTGAGGCCGCAGTAGCATTATGTGATTTGATGTTTTGGGACACATTAGTGTCCATAATAATAGTATAAAAATATTCTTTATTGTACACCCCAAAAAAAAGAAAAATCTATAAAAATAAATAAACGTAACAACAAGAAATGTACAAGACGACCTTATCGCTAAAACAGCGATATCTTCCGGACAACCTTAAGGCATAAGACATAAGGACGAGGTAAAAGGGGGTTAGGGGGTGTGAGTACTAAAATAGATTTAGAGCACTTAAAAAAATGACATTGAATTAAAAAAAGTCAGTTTAAGTCAACAAAACAAAATATTTCCTGTACTTAAAGATTATTCCTGAGGTATCTCAGGAATAATCTTTAAGTACAAAGTCTTTAAAGACTTAGAGATTTGATTTTTTTTTGCGCTCTCTGTGGTCCACAAACTAGATTTTTTTCAGCTTTATGCTGCGTATCCTACTTATGACAAAGCTTTTTAGTGTCAAGACACTCCGTTTTCCCATTTCCACCGTGCTTGAGGCAATACGTGTTGAATGGCGAAACTTAACGCTGCACTTTTATTTGTTGTTACCAAAGCAAAGAAATGAAAGTTTTAAATATTTTAATTCCTCGAGTGTGGAACAAACTCACAACTTGTGAGACTGTATGTCTCACGGTTGTGCATCTGCGCCATAACATGCTTCTAAACCTTGAGCTTGATATCTCTAAATCTAAACAGTCTTGACAGACGGACAATGAAGTTACCTTATAAGAGTTTCGTTTTTACCTTTTGAGGTACGGAATCCTAAAAAGGAGTTACGAAAAGAATAATAACAATTTTAACATAGTCTGATAAGAACATATATACTCGCATGAGCTTGTACGGTTTTGTAGAGATGTAGGTTAGAGTTTAGAGTTGTAAGTTTTTTTTTATATTTATTATTGATACTGTATGACTATCAGTACAATGGTTAAAGGTTCAGTCCTCATTCGGAAAAAGAAATTAAAATTATCCCGATTGGTAAAATCTGTGGCGTTAAGTGCCACCAACCAACACACAATGAGGACAACATAATATTATTCTCTGTCTAATTTATTAAAATTAGCAACAAAATTATTTAAAAAAATATGCAGTTTAAACCCAAGTTTTCGCACATGTAGCAGGTGGCAGGTGGCTTAACACATATCCCGTCCAACGCCATTTCAATTTTCTGCATACTGCCTGAACTTTTTCAAACTTAGTCTTTCCTTTGATCTTCTTTAATTGTTTTTTATCAATTCTTTTTACTCCTAATAAACTTCTCTCTATCTCATTTTGACATAAATTAAATTTATTTTGTTGTTCTGTTAAGGCCCATGTTTGACATCCATATGTAAGACATGGTTGTATGCAGGCATTGAAGACTTTTCGATTGTCTGCCATAGGCATTTCTTTATTTTTCATTATTTCGCCCAGTGCCCAAAATCTCTTCCAAGTGTTTGCTATTCTTCTTTCTATTTCTTTCTGCAAACTCTCTGTCGGTGACACTAATTGTCCTAAATAAATGTATTCGCTTACATATTCTAACTGATGATTATTAATTGCAATATCATATTTCTGTGGAGAATTGCTCATTACTTTGGTCTTTGTTGTATTCATTGTGAGACCTGCTTTTGCATCTTTGTCCGATAATTGCTGCAGCATTTTTTCTTAAGTTATCGGGTATTCAGAGAAAAGAATTAATACATTGGCACCATTAAGTCTAAAATTGTCCCAATCCATTTTCCTAAAGATCAACTCCAAAACAGCTGAGAATATCTTCGGTGAGATAGGGTCGCCTTGACGGAGGCCTCTTTCTAACGGGAACTTTTCTCCTGACCTTTCGAGTTTTATATGTGCTGAGCTCTTCCCGTAAATAGTTTTAAGTATGCGTTTGTACTTTTTATGGACGCCTTGATGTTTTACTGATTCTCATATGTATTGGTGTTCCAGTGAATCAAACGCTTTGTTGAAATCTACGAAAGCCAAATAATACATTTTGTTGTATTCTCTGTATTTCTTTAATATCTGACGAAGGACGTATATGTGGTCAATAGTCGAGAAGCTGCTCCTAAATCCAGCTTTTTCTCTTGGTTGGTTTTCTTGAAAGGTGTTATTAAGTCTATACAATAGTATTTTTGAAAAGACTTTGTATTTATTCGACTGTAGGCTTATTGGCTTTTAATTGTTTATATCTCCTTTATCTCCTTTCTTGTGCAACAAAACTATCACTGATTTCGTTCAATCTTTTGGGGTCACTTCTACTGTTACTATTTCGTTGAACAGACTGATTAGTATAGGGACAATTACCGGCATGGATATTTTAAGAAGTTCATTGGTAATTTGGTCGGGGCTGGGCGATTTTCCTAGCTCCTGAGTAGTAAGAGCTCATTCTATTTCTTTTTCTAGAATTGGTAGTATAGGCTCGGTATCTTGCATGTTATCTGTCACAGTTGTTGTAGGTTTATTATTTTTGCTTTTATGTAGCTCCTTATAATATTCCGTAGCAATATTTAGTATATCCAATCTTTTTGTTGTACATCTTTTTTCTTTATCCTTCATATTTGGCATCCAATACTTTTTTGACTCTAATTCTTTGAATGCTATCTTCACTCTGCCTATTTTTTTAATATGATGTTGTAAAGTGTTGACCTTTTTATGTTTTCTATCTTCTCTTATATTTTTGTTAATATTCTTGCTTATTTCTGCACTCTTTTCTCGTCTTTCTTTGTTTTTGTGGCATTTTAAAAGTAATTTTCTTTCATTAAGTAATTGTATTGTTTCGGTGGATAGTCTGGCTTCACTTTTTGTATACGCTTTTTGGGCTTTAGTTTTGAGAGTGTAAACGAAATAGCAGTATGCCGCCTCAACTGGTTTATTATAAACTTTTTCTTCGCTTTCATTTAGAATTTCTTTTAAGCTGTTGATTAGCTCTGTGTTATTTTCAAGGGTTACATATGGTACTGATTTAGTGTGCAGCCTTCGACTTTTCTTTGCATGTGTCCCTCGCAACGTAGCCCGAATCATTTCATGGACAGAATTAAAATTTACATTATGTAGAAAAAATACCTTTAAAAATTTTTGCTTATTGGTCAAAATGTAATCAATTTCATTTTTAAAAACTCCACTTGGTGACGTCCACGTCCACCTTGTTCTTTTTATTTTTAAATTAGCTATTCAGGATATTTAGTTTGTTTTCTAAACCGAAGCTAACCAATCTTTCTCCGTTTTTGCTTCTGTTACCTTTACCATATCTTCCTATAGTGAACTCTTCGCCATTTTGACATTCGCCAATTTTTCCTTTAAAATTATCCATTATTATTATCTTTTGGTGAGCACTATCAACCGTACTTTGTAATTTTTGATAAAATTTATCTAATTTTATCTTATTAATGCACTCTCAGTCTGTACTTGCAACGCCGATTAAATATTGCATTTCCTCGAAGGGCGATTAAACGCACATCGTATTATATATACTATAATTTGTTTTCTCTATCTGTTTTTTGTTAAAAAGACAAAAAAAACAACAAGGTGTAATTTTCTCTTTATTAATTTCTTTTTATTATAACGAACCGAGTCCCTTGA
The DNA here is from genome assembly GCA_018249855.1 of Eueides tales michaeli. Classification (NCBI taxonomy): domain Eukaryota; kingdom Metazoa; phylum Arthropoda; class Insecta; order Lepidoptera; family Nymphalidae; genus Eueides; species Eueides tales. The sequence goes on along the minus strand of DWMZ01002344.1, from coordinate 9,637 downwards.
CGAATAGTGTGATTTGGCGGCTCTCATACTCTAGGAAAAATTTAGGAATCTTTGTCCAAAAGGGATACTTATAATATTAAAATTTATATAAAGTCAACAAGTACAATCCTTGCTTTGAAATCCGTTCAAAGCATTAACCTATGGAAGACTTAACAGCTTATGCCTCAGTATAACGATCGCGATGTAGTATGCACTGTACATAATGCTGCTATAACCGTTATGAGACCTAATCTTTGTAATTAAGTGGTTGCAGGGCTCGTCTCATAATATTTATTCGTTAGTTTCTTACAAATATTTTTTAGAATCTTCATTGATATGTGTATTTCTGTTTCAGCTGTACGCTGTATCCCTCACATGGCAGGGTCGTCAGAGGAAATTTAGGAACACAGTATTACTTTATTCCGTTCCCCAGTTTCCGCCAAATTTGAGGCATTACGTGTTGAGTGAGGGAACTCAACGCCGCCCTTTGTCTTCTTATCAAAAATGAAAATATTAAATATTTAGCTTGCCTTGTTACCAGAGCGAAGAAATTAAAATAATTAATAGTTAAATTGAAAATGGTGGGGGTTGAACTCACACCTTGTCGTGTTTACAATCACACGCTTGTGTGCCACAACAGATTATTTTGAATTTCATAGTCGTAGTGAAATGCCACGACAAATACACTATTCGGTTGCGGGTTCCATTCTATTTTCTAATAGAAACGGTTTATAGGGCGGGATCGGAGTGTTTTAATAGATTTATTACGTCTCTCTGTCGTGCATATGCAGAATATAAAGTGAAATAGTCAAACAATTTAAAATCTTAATAAAATAATAATATTTTTTTAAATATCTGAAAATTATCACCACCTAAAAATCAGTTCGACTGAGCAAAGCTAAAAATTTGTTTATTTTTTTACAAAATTCATCGACAAGTAGGTACATGAATTGTATAATAAACTATTTGGCTGCCAATTTCAAGTTGAAGGTTTTGGCAACTTTCCATACGACGACGATTGTTTCTTTTCTATTTTAGCGCTTCAGATCCGATGCCAAATTATATTAAAATGTCTTAGAACAATGCTTTCACGAAATATGACAAGTGTACATTATTAGGGTGTTTTGTATCAAAAAATCATATTTTTTTCTTCTTTTCGTGAGTCTGTAAAAGTGATAGATCAATATGTTTTTTGGTATTGTAATTAATAATTTTGGTTTCTATTTAATTTTATTCAGCTTCTAATTATAACCAGTATAAAGCAAGCTGGCTAGAGAGAACATTTTATTTACGTTTTGTGTTTTAATTCAAATTCAATCAACGTGCTACTAAAATGTGATTGTTGTGGGCTCGATTAACACTCGGGGAAATGAAACATTTGGTATAACAATTAGGCTCGCACTTTGTCTGACGTCGCCACTCAACACGCAGTGCCTCGACAACTCGGTGGACAGTGCAGAACGAAACATGCTTAATTAGAATGAGAACGGAGTGACTTAGCACTAGGTTTCCATGTTCTATTAGTCTATCTAGCTAAGTATGTGAAGCTGAATAATAGCGCCGTCCTTTGCTTTACAGAATGAGAAAGTGAAAATAATTTAGATATAAAAGATACATGCGAACATTTTGCATTTACATTCAGTCATTATTTCAATGCGCCTTGGTAACTCTTATTTATGTGAATACTGATATACAGAGAAATATTTGGATATTCCATACTAATCTCAACTAAAAACACCATATTTTTAAACAATTATGAGACAAATTATCTTGACATACGGACAAATCTGTATTAACAATTCAGCTCAGCTATATTTTGAGATGAGAACTTTAAAAAAAGCTTATAAACTTAAACCACTAAGTTAAACATTCCAAAACCGTTCAACCGACAATACTGTTCCGTTGAACAAGTCATGTAAGAGGAAAGACGAAATGGAATCGACATTGTGTGTTTTTAACCGACTTCGAAAGTAGGAGGTTTTAAGTTTTACGTGTATGAAATATGTATGTATAATGTTTGTGTAAAGGTAAATATTTTTTTATTTTCGATTGAACAAAGAAATATTTTTTTGAGATTATCTTTTTTGATCTTCTTTTTTGAATGTTTTATCTTTCATAAATGTCCAACCATTTACAAGTTTTATTAAAATCATTTCGGTAGGAATTCAGATACGCCGATATGGGTAATGCCGGGCCCCGGTGCCCATACACCTTATAGACCGGCAACGCTTCTGTAGTTCCTCTGGTGCTACACGGGGCCGTGGGCGGCGGTGATCACTTACCATCAGGTGAGCTCGTTTGCCGTCTTTCCATAAGAAAAAAAGAGACGACAGGTAGATTAGGTATGTAATACGTATTTAATATAAAGTCTAATTTCTTAGTAACAAAATGAAAGCTTTCAAAATATAGTTCGATACAATCCATTGTCGATTTGATTTCTACGTGTTGAATGTTTTCTTAAATATTTTTTTGACTTCAATATTTCTTTTACTTAAAAAGTCTGGCAGACATAAATTTATGAATGTTACATGATTTTGTTCTTTACTTTAAGCCAATATTGAAGAAATTGCGTGTTCAGTGAAAGAACTCTACGCCTTCAAATATTTGAGATATGCTTTTTAGCTTCACGCTGTTCACTGCACATAGCAAGATAGGTAGAAGGAACCTGGTAGCCCATTGCACCCTATACTTCGTTTCGATTACTTAATATTATTGAGGTCTGTCTTGGCGCAGACAGAAAGGTTCAATCCTCAATCGAGTATCGCTCTGGTAATGGTTCCGAAGATTACGCGGCGTTGAGTTCCACCATTCAATACGCAATAACTCGAGAATTTGTCAGAAAGTGGAGACAGAAATCTCAATATAAATGGAGTGTCCTACATCTAGATAATAAATATAAATAAGGCAAATTAACTACAGACATTTAAAATTAAAGCAATTCATATTCAAATAATTAACTGATATAAAATACGCAGGTTCATACTCGTACATATTTAAATAAACAATGAACATAGGATTAGTTGTACGTGCCTCTAATATTTGTAGTGAATTTAGAATTCGCTAAAAGTATTTTTGTTTGCGATAAAAACATTTCAATGCACGCTTTCATATTTGGTAAGGTATGCCACGCGCGTAGAGGATTTTCAGTAAATTTATTACTAAATTGTTATTGTTTAGGTTTTTGATATTTTATATGTGTATTTTTTACGTTTATTCCTATATATTTGCAGACAATACCTAGAATTGAGATACCTTCCCCACTGTCTCTTTTATTTTTGAGATATTTTACCGTAATTGGGAGAACTTAAAGCCGCTTTTTAACATGGCATGACAATGGACAATTTAAATAGTAATTTTAATTAAATTAATCATACCGAGTGAAATAAAACGTTCATTCACCATATTTTTTTAATAAAATATAAAAACCAGAACACAAAAGGCACAGCTTCGAGTTCCGTTAGGTACAATTTTTTATACGCTTAAAATATATCTTTATTACGGAATAACGTTTTAAGCATGCAGCCGCCTACTGTGTACTTTCGTATATAACAAAAAAAATCTTTTATATATGTATTTTTAGTCAATATCTTTAAGTAATAAAGTCTAAAGTAGATAATGGAAATCCTAGCTCCTTCATAGAACCGAATCAAAAAGGAATAATATTAAGTGTATTCTAAATATTTTTATATTTTCTTATAAAGCGTTGCGTTTGGTTATCCCATCTCTTGTATACTATTTATACAAAAATGTCAAAGCTGAAAGTCAAAATATAGACAAAGCCCAAACTTTTATTCGATCCATGATGCTGATTCTATAATTTAATAAAAATATAAGCAAGAAGTAGGTAAAAATATTAAACATCCATATACCAGTAATACATATATACGTATTTCATATATTTACTAAATAAACATAGTAAGAAATAGAATAATGAGAATGTACGCTACTGCCAAAAATAATGACCTACTTTAAGTCATACTTCCGTCACATATCAATATACATAGTGCTTACAAAATGACAGACGTAGTATATACCGCCACCAATTAACTATATTAAAGCGAACATTGGAGCTTAAAAACTGTATATTTATTAAACAAATGATTTTAAGCTTTAAATGAAAAGAAATAAATTGTGATTAACATATTTATAAATTAACAATAACTTTTCCCCATAGTACACAATTTTGAAACTGAAATTTTGCTTTTTATTCAACATTGTGTTTCAAATTGTTGACTGAAAAACGAAAATGTGTGAGGTACATTGGTAAAAATTTCACTACATATTTGTAGGGTACAAGTTTATATCCAGGTATGCAATCGCGCATCTACTGTTGTGGGCATTAAGACCTTGTCCACTACTCTAAAAACTTATGACGTAACACAGTTTACAGCTTTTTGAGGTTAGACTGACAATATAATCTATAGTGAATGATACTGCAATCCTGAAACTTGGTGGTAATAATATTTGTTATAAAAATATATCGATTATAAGCTTACTTATGATTAGAGTCGGGAGCAAGACCCGCAGCTACCCAATTTAATGTGGCTTTAGATACTAGCTTTAATATATATTTTTATGTATGTCTGTACCATCATGTCTCCTAAAGGGATGAACTGATTTTCTGTATTAATAATTATTAATAATCATTACAAATAATTAACAATCATAGCATTTGTAATATAAGAGGCCGTACTATTGCAGAGGCATAAGCGTGCGAATGTAAACATGAAGACCGTGGGTTTGATTTCTACTTGCGATAGTTCAATATTTATTACTGCCTCGCTCAGTTAACCCGTTGATTTACTGTATACTGTAATTTTGCCTCAGCAAAGCCCAGCATTACTGTTCAATACTAAAAACGCAAAGCCCCTGGTGTCTTTATGAGAACGGAGTATTTGAACACTACGTTCCCTGGCCTCCGCGTACCATATTATGTTAATTAATAATAATTTCCATAAGTGGAGATTGACCTTATACCCATCGCGCTATAATTGATCAGGCCCACTGCACTAAAATACCCTTACATTAAATAGTAATTCATCTACAAACATATCAATGAGTCCAAATATCGTGGACTGGGATTTGAGAATAATATTGTGCTATTTGAATAAAGCTAAGTATTCACGTGAGGCACGCCAAACACGCCGCTCATTGAAAACATTCAGAATTATATAACAATTATAAACTTTAATTTCATTCTCTTAGAAAATTGCAGATTTAAATCTATCTTCGGGTAATGTTTATAAATTTTATTAGACTTTCTGTATCGTCATATTTTTAAGGTTTTATGGTTAAGGAATCGTTACGATTTATTAACTATTCAAAGTGGTGCCTTTTTCTTATATTTTTACTAGAAATCATTTATTATAAATTTTTATAATTCCGTTTTTGTGATAGCTGCACATAAATTTAAAATTACTATTTTAAATATATAACATTATTTGTGGCCTGTCGTGTCCTAGGGACACACGCGTGTGGTATTAATGCCATAGCTTGTGGGTTCGATTCCCACGTTGAGTTTCGTCACTTAACACACAACACTTCAAAGTCGGCGGCACGTAGGGAAGGTCGTTACCTTCTACACTCCGTTGAGTGTCTTAATACCAGAATCCTAAAGTCCCTCTGAGTACCCTGCCAAGTACGAGGTACAGCTACAATTTATAGTTTTGACACATAGTTATTATCTTCATATTTTTTAACGTTACATTTAGTAACAATTTAAAATGCTGCATAACATTTAAATTATATTCTTACTAGAAATCGTTTAGGTCTAGAACCTATGTTATCAACGTGTTTCTGCAACAGCTACGTAAATATAAAATTATTTATATTTATTCCATAATAATTTTACATTAGTGGCAGTACTGGTGCAACGGCCGTAAAACGTATTTATCATGAATTAAAATGAATTATTTTCACTTCCTCACCTTCTTACTAAGTCAATGCAGAGATTCATTGAGAAAAGCGTTGCGTTCTGCCACTTAATACGTGATGTCTCTAAACTTGGACAAAACATGGGTAACGGTGTGACTGAATACTTATACTTAAATTTCTTTACAAAACAGAAACATTTTTTTCAAAAACAATATTTTTACAATTAATACGAGCATTTTTCGTACTATTTTTTGCACCGTGTATTTTCAAAACGCGTGCATGTAAAAGGAATGTGCTAAAGTAAACTTCACTCATATGCTTTTGTGTACGGTGGCCTTTGTCGTAAAATTTTCCCATATTAATGCAAAATTACAAACTTAGCCTATTGTGGCAATTTCATTTGCTCGAAACTTTATTGATTAGAATAATAGAAGTTCAAATACACGACAACTACTGCATTACAAAGGCTATGTAAAATGAGGAAATATAAACCAAATTTAAAATAAAAATATTTAAACAGATGTGTACATTTGTTTATATATAATACCTGGTATCCCGACGTTTTAAGCATGGATAGACTTTACAAACAAACTTTATTATAATATGCTTAGAATATATTTTTTCAGTTTTAAGCTGTATATCATAAAGTAGATCAGGCAGTGAGAACTTAGTGCCAAGTCACCCAAATCTATGTATATCTTCTGGCTAAAGTATGACATTGCGTGTTGAGTCTGAATTTAACGCCGTACTTTGAGTAACCAAAAGTACAACCAGTATAGGGATCGACCTTGTAACTACCGTCCATCCGATGTTCTATTATTGCACGAGGTTGATAATATATAACATGGATAATATAAATTTACAATATAGATGTTATTTTATAAGTAAGTGTGCTTTGACGCATGTCTGGAAATATTTATTTTTTTGGAAAAACTTAATATGAACTTTTAAATAAAAAATAATCTAGCGTTTAGCCTAAGGCCACCTTATCGAAGAATTAAATAAATATATTAAGAATATTTTCTCAAGTAATATTCAAATTTTTCTGCTTCGTTGGTTAGTGAGAGCACATTAATATAATTATTTAAAAATATACTTAAAAAAACCAAGTTAATTTGTAGTTAAAGAAACCAATTCTCGACTTCTAATATAAACATGTATTGTCTAAGATTATAAATGGTTGAAACGCTCTAGGCTTTCATTTGTAGGCTTCATTTTCGTGTAATTATGAAACAATGTTACGATGTTTAAACAAAAGTTACGTTATTAATAATAAATGTACTGTAATTTTGTTTTTTAATACTCTTATATAATGAGAACAATATTTATAATATTTTTATTATCTACGTGGGTGATATTAAAAAATATATTTAGACTAATATTTAAATTTATTTATAATCTATACGCTTAATCTCAGATGTAATGATTAAACAAAAAATGAATGAATATTTGTACAAAACCCTCCGTTGTTGATTCCGACTCGCACTTGCACTCGCACGAATCCAGGAACACTTTGTTGTCTCCCTGTCAATATCATTTATCTCCAGATTGAACACAAAAACTTCTAAATCAACTATTGTAGTTAATTAAACTGTCTTCTTTACTTTTTTAGCTAAAAAGCTCTGTAACATATATTTAAGAAAGCCTTACAGTATTTGTTTTCTAGCTCAGAATATGCTACTGAGCTTCCTTTTTCTGTAGGGTTCTTTAAATACAGTTACAAATAATATATGCAGTGTTTTAAATAATAATTACGAAAAACTCAGTATTAAGACATTAGCATACTCCGCTTTCTATCTGAAATTGTAGCACAACGTGTTGAGTGGCGAAACTCAACGTCGCACTTTGTCTTATGAATAAATTGCACCGACCCAAGATCGAACCCATAAACTTTTGGTTTACTCTCGCACGCTATTTCACTGCTCTACGATGACCTCCAATTACATTTCTAAATTCATAGTATGAAAAATAAAACAAACAACAAAAGGAACTAAATATGTGACATTCACCCATTTCGTTATCTATTCAGCTAACATAACGTAAACATTGGAAAAAAACCGTAGTCGTTATAGTAAAATATATTTCATTGCAACTACACAATGCGCGTTCTGGGAGCAATCTGGAAGTATATTACTACAGTTCTTGGACTTCAAGATGCGATAGCGAAACGTAAATACCTTTTCGGGTAGTACAAATGCAAAGTATATGTTTATTTAAATTTTTGGTTTTATTACTATTGATATAAGTATACTAAAATTGTACTCGTTACTGGTTGTTATCTGTACATGAAGGATATATGGATCTTGTATTTTCATTTATGACATAAATAAAAAGTTGAATAAAAGTTACTTATATATATATTATTTAATTCGACAAAATTGGTATGAAATCACTGAATTGAACCAAACTAGTTTTTAATGTATAGATATTGCGTTTAAAATGAATGAATAAATACCTATGTACATACTTTAAGCGAGACAGTTCATAAAGTTATGTAATTTATATTTAAACATAAAATTATATGTTCGCTGTTTAAATAAAATTATGAAATTTCGAATATGTTGGTTGTAATCTGCATTATATATCCTTAACAATGTGTTGGTTATAATCTGTATTATATATACTGAACAGAGTGTCTTAATATGAACGGCGTATTTTAACACTAGGTTTCTATGTTCTTTTTGCCTATTATGCTGTGTACGAAATACGTTATCAGCCACTATTTTTAAACTAATAATAAGAAGCTGAAGAATTTGTTTGGTAAAAATTGTAATCTCAGTAATTTACCGAAGAAAATATAATTTTAATGTAACATACTGTAGCTTCGGGCAGTTAGAAGATTAATTTTAACTATCAAACTTTTTTAATTATTATCAACTTACACAGCAACAACAGTCGACACTCTGTCCAATTAGGATACTTCTGTTTACTATTTTTCGCGGAATTGCAGGCATTGTATAAGTGGCAAAACTTAAAGCCGCGTTTTAAGAAATAAACATTTTAAATACTGTATGTTCTCGACTGGTAATCAAACTGACAACTAGTAGTATTTACAGTCGCACGCTTGAGCCCCTGTCACAATATTAGATACTATAGAAAGCAATCATAAAAATACCGTAAATGAACTCTCGATTTACACTATAAAAATGTGATTGTCTATTTTTCTATGACGCCTCTTTCAGAAACCACCCACCGTTTTGGATCACAGAGCCATACGTTCTTTATACGCTTGATTTAATTTATTTGATTTAAATAGATTCAGCTACTGTACTAAACCACTCAATATAGATAATTCAAAATGATAATGAAGTATGACAGGTTGATTTTATGAAACTGAAGACATGAATTCAACTATATAATAAAATGCACGTAAGCTTAAAGTAAGTTTAAAATATATATAGAATTTTCAATTAAATTGTATTATATTTCTTAGCTTTACTTTATACTTTATTTCGCACTTTACTCAAGGAGGCAAACGAATTCCAGTGTTTAAGCACTCCGTTCACTACTTTCTTCTCAAGTATCGAGACAATGCCTGTTGAGTAGCGGAACTCAATGCCGGTCTTTGTGTTGCAACCGATCGATGTCTTTTTAATTATTTAAAAAAAAAAACACATTGATAGCGGGGTCAATGTGGCTGTATTTGTCGCATAAAACATTCTGGTTTTATCTCTATATTCAAAACGTTTAAATTTATATATATATATATATATATATATATATATATATATATATATATATATATATATATATATATATATATATATATATATATATATATATA